>JANHGB010051872.1:0-142574 GCA_026283785.1 Coracopsis vasa | reverse complement strand
TGTTAAGGTCCTTTCCAACCCTAACTATTCTATGATTCTATGAATATACAGATACAGCACACCAAATCTTTAAAACAATGTCTGCAAACCTTTGCTCTTGCCTGTGGCTCACGACCACAAACTTTGTGTGCGTGAGTAACAGAAGCAGCAGTTTCTGTGCGCATCCTGCTTCTCCCATACCACCTCTCTCTTCTGTGATGTAAAGCCCTTGATTTTGCGTTTTATGTGCATTTTGTGTGTGAGTCTCTTTTTGAGGAAACCATGGGAAAAGACTAAGTATTGTTAAAACCACTGTAAAGTTATTTATGAAAATATACTGAATTTTGACAGGTAAGGGATATTCTGATGCATGGAGGTGTAAGTTTGGACCTGATTTACACTGATTTCTGGCTTGAATGCAGAGTTTGCTTATGAATAATTTTATTCCTTTTGCCTCTCCTTGACTCTGTTCTGATTTCACTGTTACCTATTTGGGTCAAGGACTAGCCTTTTTTGTCTTCGTACTGGTCCTGATACTGTCTGAAGCTTTTAGATGAAGCCATGATATAAAATAATAAAAGATACATTATAAAACTTATTGTGAAATTAAAGTATGTTTTCACTTGGGGAGGAGGGGGGAATAAGAGTTTGAGGAATGGAAGTGCAAAACATGATCACAATGATCAAATTTCATCTTAAGCCATACTTGACCCTTGTATCATAACCAGAAATTTAAGAACAGCCTTAAATATTAACTTAGCTGTGACTTGATAACATGCTATGAAAGCTTTGCAGTCTCACAAACACTTAAGAGACCTGTTCGTGAATTTTATCATGTAATACAGAAGCTGCCTAAGCCCTCAAAATGTGCTTAAATGAGAAGGGGAAGCAGTGTTGCATGCTGCAAATGTCACCATGAAATGAGTACCATTAGCACAACGTCATGACACATGTCTCAGGGAGAGACGCGAACTCCTGCCACACTGCCAAGGGCATTTTTATGAAGGGCGTTGCTGAGTTCAAGAAAGACATGTAGGTTCAAAGCATGACTTTGTGGAAATGAATAGAGTATGATGTTGGTTAGTCAAGAGGCAGCTATCCACTTTGCTGCCACTGGCGACTAGGAAACAGCAGCATCATCCTCAGATGACGTACTTCTCAAACTCTGGAAAAGCTGAGTCCTTTCCTGAGATATGTATCTTCTCCATTCAATGTTCTTCTTTGTATTCTCCCCAAGTCAATAGCAGTCCAGATTTTCACAGAGGAAATGACAAGCACCTATTTATATTCACCTTCGTGCCCCAAAACCCTGAACTGTTGGTGGCCGTTAGAAGTAGTCTCTAGTTCCCTGTAAAAATACAAATCTACAAAAATACAGCCTTTAACTCCATCTGCCTTTGAGGAACTGAGTAACCGCTTTCTAAAACTTTTCAGTTCTTTGAACTAAATTGTGTTTTGGAAGATGGTAGTTTGGAAACACTGCTGTTTGTTAGTAATATTCACTATCCTGTAAGCTACAGAAGATCATCATCTGTCTGATCAAAGTAAATATTTAAGGAAAAATGCAAGAAGTGAAGTACTGGCTTTCAGCTCTATAGCTTTTATTTAAAGGAAAAAGGTCGATAGATGGGAATGATTTGACTTTGCAGTTGGAGGTTTTTTTTTCCTAGTTCATCAGTGCATTTAAGTCTGTCTCAAATACAGGAACCTTAGAAAGATGAGACAGGTTTGCTATTTATCGCATGAGAGAATCCATGAGGGTTTTTTACAAAATTTCTCTCTAAAGACTATTCATTTTTATCACCATAAAGAAGGGAGGAGATATTATATACATTTTAACAAGGTGCAATCAATTGCTTGTCTGATGTTGGTGAAGGTAGGGTTCTAAGTCAGATTGGCAGAAGAAACCTTAGGGCTAGCCACTAAAGATGGCCATTATCATTTATTAAGCAGGTGTTGAATTGGTCTTTTATCGTAATGCAGATTTACAGTGCATTAGGCAATCCATTTTTCAATTTAGTGTACTGCCTCTGATAAATTAACAGATGTCGATTGATTTTTTTCTCTTCAGTCCCCCCTGTTTACACCTGACAGCCAGTGCTTTATAGCTGAGCGGTTATTTGAAGTTATAAACATTATAATTAGCAATTTTTTAATTAGGCTGACAATTAACAGGAGATTTGCAAAGCTGCTAATTTGACATGTCATACTCTCCACAGTGTTTATGTTAACCACTACTTGAGTGAATTCAATTGAACAGAACTACAGTGTCTGAAAAATCAATCTCAGAAGAACCCTTTTCCCCACTTGGCTAACGTTATGGCACTTCAGGCAGAGAAGTGGGACTTCAATGAAATTTTACAATACGACAGTTCCAACAATTGAAGTTTAAACAATGTGTCCCCATGTTAGTTCAGAGATGCAATTAAACAAGATGTGCCAAACACATGTTCTGGGCTTTTTTACTAATGTTAGACTTACTTTGAAGCTTTTATTTTGTAAGGACTGAGAGCAAAATAAACCCAGCAACCACCCAACCCCAAACAACACAAAGCCCCAGCCCTGAAGATAACCTTAGTTCTTTGAGTTGAACAAAGGAAAAAGAAAATATGTTGTTCTAGTAAGTGTCTGTGTGGTCACTGGTGAAATCTGGATAGCTTTTCTGGCAGAATTCTGCATATCCCAGTGCATACTGGGATAGCGTGAAATGTTACAGCACCCCTGCTGCAACAGGTGTGAATTTCCTGGCACTTTCCATTAATCTGACCTTCTCAGGTGGTACAAAATGCACTTCTTTCTGATTGAATTTTCTCTGAGAGCATTATTCACTGAATGCTGTTGCCAGTCCTGACCTGGAGAAGGCTAGGTGGATGCAAACCAATGGGGGGGTTAGAGTAGTCAGGAGGAGAGAGGAGCTTGGGTATGGAAAGAGACAACTGATAAGTAGTTGGCTGACAACAACAAGGTTAAGATAAGTTGGTGGGGCAGCCTGGAAAAAACATGTTTCTGGTTGGCTGCAGTTGAAAGGGCCAGAAGTGATGTGTTCTTAGGTCATTTCTGTTAATTAAGATACTTAATCGCATCCACTTTGTAAGGGAAACAAGGATAACCTTTAAATGAAAATAGACTTGGTTTCAACTAAGAAAGCTCAATGCCTTAACATTGGTATTTCCACCTCATATATAGGTATTTTTAAACTTTCAGTTGGATCAAGTCACATAATTTCATCAGGTGCCTGTTTCTTTTGTATTCTGTTTCTGAATTGTCTCTTCATTCTCTCCACTTGATGGCTCATCTAGTGGAAGCACCATTAACACTTAAACTAGAACACCGTAACAGTAAAATGAAAAAAAAAGAAAATGCAGCCTCTTCCACATCTTTTTTAAATCCTACTTCTTTAATCCTCTGCAGCCATTGAAAGATGTTCACATCGAGACACATCCTTAACTTGACTGGTGGTGAAGTACCAGGAGGAATCTGGATGTGCAGGAAGCACCACTCTCTGAATTACTCTCAATCTGCAGTCTCCCCATAGTAGCTCAAAAGAAGATCTAGGCACGGAGTTATTGAACCATTTCATTTGATTGGTATCTCTCCCTCCACATATCTGTGATTTTCACTTCCTGAACATACCCACTTTCCTAAAAGCTGCATGAGAATGAACAAGATGAGGTACTTATTCAGATTTCACTCAAATCAAATAGTAGGATAAAGACAAGGGCTTATTTAAAGGGTGATCTCAATAAAGGTCTCAGGAGTTGATTAAAAATGGCAAAATACGTTGTGTATGTGTCAACTGTTTAACAGGTAAATAGTATCCTGCTTACATTAAAAATATGATCCCTGATGGTGACATGGCATTGAATTAATTTCATTTGAATGGTGAAGATTTTTGCCACCTATGAATCTTGCACGAAGTCACCAAGGGACAGATCCTTGACTGGTACAGATTGCCACAGGTTCTGCCTCTGAAATATCCTGGGTTTTCACACAGAGTTAATGATTTCATTTTCCATTTCTTTTTTAGTGACTAAACAGACACAGTTTTGGATTCACAACCTAGTATATTTTATAACTTAGAAAACTTAAATGCCTATTTCTTTCTGGAGCAATTAGACAAAGAGTATCTTAAAATGGCGTTATCAGAGCAAATGGGGAATTGATACCAAATGAGTTATAATTAAATATGTGAAGCTGTGGTGCTAGCATCTTACTATGTTTGAGCTCAAACATTTCTAATTGGTTACATGGGTAATATCATCTTTGACATGAGGTATATCGTAGAATCCGTCTACTATTTGTTTTATATAAAATCCTGGTTGCTCATTTCAAACAATGAGTCAAACACTGCTGACAAGGAGTGCTATTAATGGGTGAAGTATCCAATTTTTTTTCCCTGTGGGACCAACACTCGCATTCTCCTCTGAGCATTAGTCAGAAAAAAAGTATTTAATTACAACTAACATTCACTGCAGAGCTCATCTTCCTTACGTTGATTGCACAGGGAAACGAGAAAGTTCTGGATTATGTAGAAGTCCTTGGGAAACTAAGAGTCAAGGAGAACTCAGTAAATGAGTAGGAGGAGCCTTTCACAGGGGAATTTTTGAAAAGGGAGAAAAGAGGGGAAGAAGTTGTTTGAAACCTCAAGTTCCAACTGGATTTTCTTTGTCAAAAAGCTGAGATACTTGTGGTAGATTAATAGATTTCTAGACAAGATACATACAGGTCACAACTGAATCAAGAAGAAAAGATTCATCATGGAAGGAATTGGAATAGGGAAAGGGATAAAGGTAGAACCTGAGGACAGTTATTAAGGTGAGAGAAGGTAGTTCTAGGCAGTAATTAAAAAAAAAAGGGGGGGTGTGTGTCCCTCCCCTCTAGCAGGGGAGAAGGAGTCACTACTTGAGGAGATCTGAAGGCAATATAGGCTACAAGAGTGGTATATGTGTCACTGACAGGCTTCAACCCATCAGGGTTGCAAACCTTACAACCAGGATGAAACTACATGTCATATGGGAAAATAATTCTTTGCCATAAAGTCCAATAATACTTCGGGAGAGGTGTGGGAGAGGGTTTAAGTCCTCAAAGCAAACTGGTTAATGCCGTTATAGCCTTTTGAAACTCCTGCATAGTGTAAAGAAGGCCATGTCCCATTAAGAAAACGGAGACAAGAGAGACACTCTGCAAATGAATATCCCAGAAAAGTACGTGAACAACACTCTAATTGAGAAAACTATTTATTTTGAGCTGTTTATTTAAGCACAGGAGGATTCCTAATGGAGCCATCAGACCTCACTCATTGGCTAATAGTTTAATTAGGCCCATCTGGTGGAGGCTGTGGAGAGAACTGTCCCAGCTCTCATACTGGCAGAGAGGTAATTTGTCATCCTGTGGCCCAGTGACTGGCACGCGAACATCTCTAAAGCCAAACAGAAGCTCAGCAATCTGTCTCACATGAGAATAGCTTAGAGCTATTGGAGGCATTTGTGTGGTTCACCTTGGCACACTGAGGAGAAATGAGACTATTGCACAGTATCCTTGAGATAACCTCAGCAGAGAAATTCAGGTAGAGTCCCTGAAAGTCAAGTCAATCTTGCTGTTGATAGTCAAAGCAAATACAAGGAAAAGATTTTTTCCTGTCTTTTTCTCAACATCCTCTCTTTATACAATTCTAATAGAACAATATGGTAAATATATTTTCTGTTAATTTCTATTCAGAAGCATTGGTACTTCAGATACAAATTTCACTTCTACAAGATCTTGGAACAAAAGAATTTCCCTTTTGGGTAGGAAAAACTCACTGTTTTTAGGAAATCCTCTTTCTAAAATATCAAATATGGAGCTGCAAATAAAGAACAGTACTGCAGAGACTTCACACAACTCTAGTGAGTCTGTAAGCTAAGTGACTTGATAAAACTATGGGTTAATTCAGCTAAAGAAACAGTAAAGCTCAAAACTCTAACAGCAACTATCTTAAAAGATGAAATCAACATTTTCTCCTGTTACTGTTAGTACTAGTGTTAGAAGAGGTTAAAATTACCACTGCCCCTTTAGGGGTAATACTTGAGAAACATGGGACAAGATGCCAATGAAAGCTGTATCTCACATTTGTTTATCCACTAGTATTTATGTGGTACTTCTTCTTCATCCTAGTATAACTCACTGCTTTTTCCAAAACCTTGAAAACACTTAATATGTCAAATATTTTATCAGCTTTTTTTTACAAGCTCATAATGTTGGTGCTGACTAAAGTAAAAGAAGCAAAAAAGCTCATCCAGTACAAACACAGCAGTTTACGTTATAAATGAATCATAGAATCATAGAATAGTTTGTGTTGGAAAGGACCTTAAAGCTCATCAAGTTTCCAACAAACTTTTCTGCAACTTGGGTGTTGTGGCGCAAACATTGGCCAGTGAAGAGTGGGGCAAAAAAGTCATGGAGTACCTCAGTCTTCTCCATATCCCAGGTAACTAGGTCTTCTGTTTTCTTCTAGAGAGGGCCTGCATTTTACTTAGTTTTCTTGTCACCAATGTACCTGTAGAAACTTTTCTTGTTGCATTTGATGTCCCTGGCCAGATTTAATTCTGTCAGAACTTCAGCTTTCCTAACCTGATCCCTGGCTGCTCAGGCAATTTCTTGGTATTCCTTTTTGGCATCCTCTGTAGGCTTCCTTTTTGTGTTTGAGTTTGTCCAGGAGCCTCTTGTTCATCCACACAGGCCTCCTGGTATTTTTGCCTAACTTCCTCTTTGTTGGGATGCATCCTTCCTGAGCTTGGAAGAGATGATCCTTGAATATTAACCAGATTTCTTGGGCCACTCTTCCCTCCACGGCTTTACCCCATGGTACTCTACCAAGTAGATCCCCGAAGAGGCCAAAGTCTGCTCTCCTCTAGTCGATGGTAGCAAGCTTTCTGTGTGCCCTCATCTGAAAATGCGCTTCCCCTTCTCCGACAGATGGACCCCATAGGCCCCCCAGTAGATCAGGTTTCTCAAAGCAAGTCCTATGGTCTAAGAAGCCAAACTCATGGCTGTGGCACCAGTCCTGTTACCATTTGTTGATTCAACTGGCCCTTTCAAACCCCTTCCCTTTGGCCAGGAGGATTGATGACAAAACTACCTGTGCTTCACAGTCACTTACTGCCATTCCCAGGGCTCTGTAATCCTTCTTGATACTCCTCAGACTGCTCCTGGCTGCATGACTGGTGCCCATGTGAAACAACAGCAGGGGATAATAGTGGTGTGTAGGCTTGGTAGACTATTGGATGAAATCCCTGATACAAGCCCCTGGTAAGCAGCACACAGGCAGAAGAGAGGTGCCTACTGCTATCACCTATCGCTTTCTCCTAGTTCCAATGGTTGTTATATGGGTAGCAGGTCAGGCTGCCTTACTCAGTTCCAGCATCTCTCCTGATGTGGCAGGTCTTGACGCTTAAGGAGTCTGAGTAGCCTCAGAGGAGGCATCATAGCCTAAAAAAATCTGTAAGTCAGTAAATCACTTAGCTTCATACATCAGGTGCCTATCTAATCCTTAAGAACCAAAAGATGGAGACAATACAAAGATTAAAACAAACTGATACTTATGAACTGAAAGCAGTTGATGTGATTGAATTAATCTCATGGGTGAATCTTATTGTGATCTCTTGACCAAAAAATATTAGTACCCTTTTTCCTGTATGTGGCAATCTTTACTCACTGTTTTCTAAGTTAATAGTATGTCTTTTATGATAGGATTTTTTTTCATGAGCAAGACATTTAAAAACCAAACTGCTGTGTTTAAATACTGTAAATTGAGCTTGAGCAACCTGGTCTAGTGGAAGTTATCCCTCCCCATGGCAGGAGGTTGGACTAGATTATCTTTTAAGGTCCCTTCCAACCCCAACCATTCTATGATCCTATGAAATTTAATCTTGCTGTTCTTCTTACCTTTTCTTGTTGTGCATGCTGTTGCAGATGCAATCATGCATTCATGCCTTATAGATGCTGATTCCTGTGTATAGTTCTTAAAATTGGTAGACACATGTTTTAAGATTCACACAAGTGAGTTCAAAGAGTCTGCACTTTCAAACCTAGGAAATAATGCAGTGTACTAAAATTCTGCCAGTCTAGTTGCCCCTTTAATTGATTTTGCTTCACATGCAAGTACAAGCATCATTAGTTTGCATTATTTTTAGCAACTTCCCGAAAGAATCAGCAAGTCAGTTTTGTGCTCAGCCTGATAAACTGTCAAGACAATTTTGCCGGCAAAGCTAACTCACACAGAGCAAATATTTACCAAGAGATTATCTATTCTTAAAACAAAGTCACTAATCCAGGTTGTCTCTTCTGGACATAATTCTGAACATGTATATTGAGCGAGCTAAAAGCATAGTAACAAAAATGTTTTGCAATGTAAAAGCTTCATGATCATCTGCTGCCTTCAGCCAAATCTCTTTTGAAAGCTTCTTGTTGTGTGTCTTGCTGCGTTGTAAATTCTACTCTGTTTACTAAAGTGGAGGAGACAGTGGGTAAAGTGGAAAAATTTTTCAATGTATATATGTACTCGACTGGTATTAACTGGTATTTTTGACTCGTACTGATCAGTTTTCTCCTCACTTGCTTGTCTCACTTGCCAACACCATGTGGGACAGATGACAATCTTGTTCTTGTTCCTTGCATTCAAGCTAAAATCTGGTGTGTTTTATGTCTGAAGTGTCTAGTTTTTGTTTGTATTGGTACCTCCAAGATACAAATACTTCATAATAAATGAAATGCTTCTAAAATCACTCAGCAGCATGCCTACTTACTACTGGAAAAACACAGGAGTGCCTCATATAATTTGCAAAACTCATATGGACTGCAAAACTTTTGCAAAAAGAATTGATTTGCCATCATCTTTATGCCGATAAAGATGACATATAGAAAGAAAGCTGGACAATAATCACCTGGAGGTGAGAGCAGTCTGAAGCTACTGTGTAGAGCTCCATGGACAACACCAGCCATATCTGTTTCAGCTTGGATGATGCAGTAGTGGCTTTCCAAAGGGAGGCTTTCCATGGAAGCTGCAGCCCTGAGTCCTGATGCCTCAAGATGAGGCTAATAGGACAGGTGCCCAAGACATGGGACTGCTTGGCTGCCCACTTGAGAGCAAGCGGAGCAGCAGTCAAAGGCAAAAATGGTAACGGAATAATAGATTACCACACCGTGACCCAGAGCAAAGTGCTGGATTACTTCAGGGAACTCAAGGAACCCCAAAGCAGATTAAAGGGATATTTTTCCTGTGAAGAATGAGGAAAAAAGGTATCAAAGGTTTGTTCACTCTTATATGTTAGAAAAAGGCAATCCAACAGGAAAAGGCTCAAGCTATCAATTTATCTTTGTGGGAGACTGTATGGTTATTTATCTTTTTTAATTATGCTTCAAAAGAAACATGGTGCTGCAATAAATAACATTAGGCAACAATCAAGGGAACAGCACAGAGACCTGACTGTAATGTGTTCTTCTCACCCTCTTCATCTTAACCTCCATAAAATTGTGGGGTTTTCCATGTTTTTTGAGATATTCAGGACTGTGATATTTCTGGAAGCAAGCGAAACACAGCTGTTTGCTGATTAAGAGGCTACAAGAGATGGCAGGATTACATTAGTATGATGCATGTGCTGATACTTAGGGACCAGCAAGTTCCCAAATTTAGTGCTAGATACACACACACGCAGTTGCACCTGGGCACATCTAAAAATGTGGCAATTCCACCAAAGCCTGAGAAGAGTTTCATATCACTTACGTACTAGAGAAAAAATGTAAAATTCCTAGATAAGGATTGGGAAGGCACTGATATCTCTTAAAAGAATTCCAAAACTTTTGAAGGGTCTTTTTCACTTTTAACTCTCAAGACACCACCTAGGAAGGACATGTGAGCTGCAGTGTTTGTGTTGGGCCAGATCTTTTGCACAGTGAAAGCATTTTTATAAATAATTTATTTTACAGGGTTTACTTTGAGAGGTTTTCACTCAGGACACTGGCAGGGAAGTTTGCTTTCCAGAAGGTCGAGTGAATGGCATCTCTCTGAAGTGTGCATCTTTCTTAAAGTTTGACAAGGCTGGAGCAGTCAAATCCACTGCTCTTTCATGTTGTTTGGTACTTAGAAGCAAATTAAAGGGAATTATTTAAGACTTTTTCTAGTATAAATTTGGCCCTAACGCTTTTTTATAATCACGCTGGCAGTAATGTAACAATTTGTCTTGCAGACAAGTCTGACAACATCATAATTTCAAAGACTAAAGAGTCTTCCATATTTCTTGCAGCAAGAGAGAAATGTTGGGATTTCCATGTATGTTTTGCCTTTGTAAAAATAGAATTCAGAGTGTGAATCATAGATCATTCTTCACACTCATTAGCATTTTAATGGCTTCTCAATTGTTAACAGATTTGATGTAGCTACTAGAAAGATAAGACTGGGTTGTGATTTACGTCTACGCTTTCCAATCCTGTAGTAGTCAGTTATATTACATTTTACTAAGTGTAATGTCAGGTCTCTCAAATAAATTTTCAACTCTTTGAAAAAACAATGATAAAGGAAAATGCCAATATGCCCTTTGTCTTTGCAAAGTGATAGTTCTGATCTGTTATTCTTGCAGAACACAGAACATTTTCCCCACAGAAATAATAATTAATTGCATAATTTGAAAATGAAAGATGAATGTGTTCTGCACATCTTAACCCTATAATATAATAGCACAAAGCAACATAAACATTCACAAAAGAATGATTTGCAGAAATTGTAATACAAAGAAGTTATTGAAAGATTCACATTTTGCTGTATTTTTAATGTATGACTCTGCTTCTGTACAGGAACAGAGTATTTGATTTGGCTTATTGAATAGCAAACACCTTTCTGAACTTGTACAGACCAACTAGGATGTAGCTATTACACTTTGCATACATTTTAACTTCTCAGAAGCTATCAGCTCCAAAAAGAGCTGTCAAATCCAAAACCACTATGGTATTGCATTTAGAAATATTATTAGTGTCAGGAATTATTTGAACTATCCAAATTAAACTACAGAGTACATATCAACAGAGCCTGGCTAACTGACTCCTACCATCTGAATACAGGCTACCATAGCCCCATGTGTTATCCATGGCATGTCCTTCTTCCTTCCCTACCCTTAAAGACAGGGCTGAACATAGCCCTGAATGTAATACAGATGTTTAGGATCTAAACATTGGCAGTATGTATTTGATATACCTTTATGTTATGCTGTGTTAACCCTTGCTTTGAACCAGAGTATGTAAATCATTATGCTAGTGTTATTACTTCTCCCTTACTGGGGAGGGAAAGGGGAGAGGTGAAGAAATGATTCAGGCAGCTTTTCTCAGAGAGGACATATCTTGAGATGGTATTTGCACAGTGCTGTTAGAAAGTGCCTTGAATGCACTTTTCATCACACGGCAAATTAGATCCCTTCCTGTCAGAAAGTTAGACTCTAAAAATGTGAAATGTCTGTGGAAGAGATTTCCAGCTGCCAATAAAAGGCTCACTTTCATGAGGAAAATAATTTAAAATGCTTCTGAGTCATTGTGAAAAATACGAGCCGTGACTGTGTCTGCAAAAACCCATTGAGCTGAGGCACTGAAGATGAGAAAAATTGCATTCATACCACTGTGATCATCATCTGTCCATTCAGCGTGGTGCTCTCCAGGAAAAGACAAAGCTAGAGTGACAGCTCAAGGAGCAGCCTGTGCCTTTCTGTGTCACTGCTTGTGCTAACCTGTGGGAGTGGGCAGGTAGAGGAGTGTAAGAAAACACTCCTTGCAGGTTTCTTTTTCCTCTTCCCTTTTCTTCATCCCCAAAGTCTTGATGTAAACTTGCTGTGATAGATGCAGGTGGCTAAAAATAGTGTTGGTTTTGTGTACCATACTAGCAAGTGAATAATTTTCTGCTGTAAGCAAGATGCCAGGGGACAGCAAAAACCTGATGGTAATGGCAGGTGAGGTACAATGATGGAGTGCGGCTTCCAGCCCACTAAATCAGTGGAAGAATACTTGGCATTCTTGCCAATGCTGCTGCGGCCAGAGAAAAGCGCTGGGGAAATGCTTTCTGCATTTAAAAATTATACTTGAGATGTACATGTTTTATACTAGGAGTTTGATAATTTATCCTTGCAGCATAGAAACCCTGCAGTAACAAGTGATAGTTCTTGTTATATTAGTTGTTTCAGCTTCTGCCTCCTGGATTTTCAGATTCTCTGCTTCTAGCCAAGAGTATCCCATATATATCTTCCCACAAGTGTAATTGTTTTGGGGCATGAAAGTTTAAAAATTACAGTAAATGCTGGACAGAATCTAGGAAGAAACCAGCACAATCAGTTTAGATTTTCCTGGTTGTGCCTCTCATATCAGCAGCACTACATCTTGAAGTTATTTCATACAATTACAGCAGATGAGACAGCTCTTATGTTTAGAATTGTGCTCTGAGTTTTGGACAAGTTGGAAATCTATTATAAAGATTCCCATTTTGACACTTTGCTGAGTGTAAATCCCATTATTATTTAGCATTCTAATGCCATACTGACTATTACTAGGAACAGTTTCTGTCATCTGGAATGAAATCCTGATCTTTTGATGTCAAACAGCAAAATTCCCATTGACTTCAGTGGGACAGATTTAACTCCCAGAGCTATGCAAGATTGTAAGTCACCTGCCACTAGCCAGATCCTTCAGCAGTGGGTATTTTTATCAAGTCGACCTCATTTATGGAGTTGCCTCAGCAAGTTTCTTAGAGAAGATGCAACTGGGATAAAGCAGGTGCCTTCCTAATTGGAAAGTGGGGGAGGCTGAGTTTTACAAGAGGTGTTTAGTGCTTAATAAGGAATAGAATCATTTCCCTGGGGAGCTCGAAATCCTTTTAAAATTTTTATACCTTCCTATTTCTTTGCCTCTGGTTCCCACTGCCAGATGGAGCATTTCATGTCCCAGAAGAATGCACTTCTGTATCCTCACCAGGCTTGCCGAACAAGGGATGATGGAGGGTGGAGCCAGGAAGCAAGCCTGTTATTTCAGGGGTGGTGGCAGCGATGCTGCTCATGGTGTGCAAAGGGGCAACACAGAACAGGATGTCTTGCCCCTCATGTGCTCAATATTGTTAACTGTACGGCAAAGTGTGTCTGAATTCCTGAACTGAGCAATGGGCTGTGAATTGCATCCTCACTGCAGCAGTATGATTGAAGAGGTATACATTTTCTACTCAGCATGTTTGTTTCTCTCACCATTGCAAGAAAACCAGATTCAGAAATCTAGATTCATCATCTAGATCCTTTCCTCTAGATGATGGATGCAGTCTATATCCTCACTCTCCTTCATTATGTGAATAGTTCAGACAAATCTTTCTTCCCTCCACTTCCCTATTTAAATGGCTATTGTGAACAAAAGGCCTGGTGCCATTGCAAGGACTAGTGTTAGATTGTTCACATCGTTAGTTGAAATGAGATTACGATTATACCGTCTGCATTCTGTTGTACTCCATTCAAACCTTGTCATTGCCTTTGCCAAATTCAACATCTTTTGGAGTGTTTCTTTGAACACCATTTATCTGCTCCCAGCCTGTTCAAAGACACCTCACTGCTTTGTACTGGCTGCATTTAATTTCTTTCACTTAAACATTGCTGATTTGCTTTATGTCAGATTTCCTGTTCCACATTATTAGTATTTAAACTTGCACCTATTTAAAATCAGATGTCAAATTAACCTCACATTGCTCCTTTTCCAAGCATTCCTCATTTGCTAGAATACCCTGGAAATTAGCTAATTTTCTCTCATGCCTGACGTTGGCAGCCTGATATGAAAGAAAACTTCACCAACTGGCAGAGTTCACCATCCAAGTTTTAGCCCTGCTGAGCACACGTGGGACTCAAACCAGAAGCCTGGTCCCCTGGGTCCAGATTTGTTGATAGCTGTGAAAGGGAGCTGTGTCCTCTGACAGAGATCTGAGCTTCTGAGAGCTGGAAGCTTCTCTTTCTACATCTCTCCCTGCCATGGCAATGTGCTGCTTGGCACGCCAGTGGTCCCAGGATTAGTTGACCCCCAACTGTCTGCTTGGTACTTGGTCTCCTGGTGTGATTTGGCTGAAGTCTAAGGTCTTCTCTAGTCTGTAACAGCAAAGTCCTGCATACTTGGCATACTTGCCAAGTATGACTGATATCCCTCTAGCAGCCCATTTTATATATAGTTGGACCTTTACAGCAATGCCTTCAGTTTTTATGTTAATGTTTGTATTTGGTGACATTCGCCTGTTGTAGAAGTTACCCTCCGTGCTCCGGCTGCATTTAGCAGCTCTGCTAGTGGCAATTCCTCACTGCTGTGTCCTTCCTCAAATCCTTTTGCAGGATGGGTGAAGGTTGCCAAGCATGGCACACCTGGCAGCCCACTCCTGTTCTATGTTTCGTTTCAATTCCCGTTCATCTGAGAGAGTACCAGAGAGGTCATGGGAGTTTGTCCTTTGGCTGTTAGAGGCAGCTTTGGTGCCCTGTGATTAGGCAGCTGGACCTTCCTTTCCCCCTGCTCATCTGTATCTTGCCTGAAGTACTTGCAGGAACAAATAGGAGGCCTGGGAAGAGCATGCTGAGATGCACCTATAGGAAGAAAGAGGTACTGAACAAGCCTTGTCCTGTTTATTTAAACTAGCTGCAGCCACATGAGCTATATGCTGCCTGTCCCCCATTTTTGTTATCAGAAGTAGAACTTTTTGATTGCAGAAGACAACGGTTACAGCCATAGCACATTACTTATAACATGTAACACAGATCATTAAATTTGCATAAAATTGCACAGGGAGAACACCATGTATCTTGCTCTGAACAAGATACGTTCAGAGAGAACAAAAGTACTCTCATTTACGTATGAGCATACAGGAGTTATTTCTTCCTCTGATTTTGTCTTTCATCAGTTTCCTTATTAGAGGACTATCTATTCAGTGTAAGGACTTTCTTTTCTGTACATTTTATGGCTCTGTGTGTTGTGGAGGCATAAGGAATAGCAATAACCATACAAAACAAAGTCGCAACACATCATGCACACAGTGTACAACGCAAATCTTTTATTAAAGGGAGATGAAAGATGGCCAGAGTTAAGTTACTGACCTGGGTCTCAGGAGAGCTGAAAAATTCCCTGAGGTCTGTGTCATCACTCCTCAATATTTTCAGCTTTGCATATGTAAAACAGAAGTACTCATTTCTTTCTGAGTCGCCTAAATTTTTAAATTGTAAGCTTCGTATACTGTCTTGTGGCATATATATATATACACACTTATATATATATACACACACACACTTAGTATTTATTCAGCCAGCTGCAGTCTTTTACAGAGACCCTAGATGCTACTAAAATTTAAATTATAAATCAGTAGTTTTGCAATATTTTCTGTCACATTCATCAAATATCATCCTACCGAGGTTTGGAATGCCATGTATTGATTAGACAAGATTTTAAATGTATGCTTAAAGTGTCATAGACAAAGCCCACCAACTCATGTGGCTTTTATAAAATATATACCGAATAAAAAAGAAATTAAAATTGCAGCCAGTATCTGTCTATATTTGAATGTTTAATATTAGGAGCATTTGGAAGATGAGTGCAGGACCCTGAGCTTTAGTTTATTACAGCTTTTGTGTAGACCTCTATTGAAGTTGGCTCTCATTAATTCTGATGTATCTAAACAGCAGTTCTGCTTTTACATGCTTTTTACATTTTGCTGACCTACATACTTAAAAATTACAGTACTTTCCAAAATGTTGGACTTTTTGTTATTTTCTAAGGGTGAAGCCATATTTCTAGGGGTGAATTCTGCTTTCCTGCATTGCAGTGTAGTTTCTGCATCAGGCTTGCCATTACAAATTATTAGAAAACTGTTCATTTTTTCTGTTTAGCTTCAAGTTTAACATAGTCCCTTGAGAACAGTAATGGCAGCTAATGAGACTTGTGAAGAAAGTCTTCTGCTGTTTCAAAGTGCCTGCATAGCAAGGAGCAGAAAGCTAAGATTCCCTTAACCTGTTTATGACCTGACTCCAAATGATACACACTGCTGGAGTGAAGGTAATTTAGTGCCCATTATTACCATATAATCCTGCACATCCTTTGAAGCTGTCAGTTTCAAAATCAACTCCAGTCGTGTATGTTCATTTGAAACCTTTGCTGAGTTTTTTATCAAAGCATGACACAGAGCTGCTTCCTAAACACCTTCCCTTTTGCACACCCAAATTAACCACTTTCTCCTCATCTACCCAAAGGGACAGTTACTTTGAGGTCCAGACATATATAGTAACTGTTGAAACATGGCATAAAGAGAAGGAACATGCTAATCAGGTTACTGAGGCACTTTAAAAGAATTTGCTTCCCTTACAGAGTGTGTAACACGGCTGGCATGTTAATTCAGTTGTAAAGTAAATTATTTAAACCAATAAATCATTAACTTCGCATTTTAGTGAAGTATCTTATTAAGATGCAGAAAATGGAAATTAATGCATTTATGAAAGTACAAGACAGTGCTCAGGTGGTTTTTGAGGTGGTAGGTTTGGCTTCTCCTGTGCCTGAAGTCAGAAGAGCACATTCTCAACTGTAAGGTCGATCTGATCTACAGGTGTCCTCCAGCCCAGTCCCTTCATCTCCTGGCTTTGATACCTGATACATGGGCATGTTGCTCAGTACTTGGCTGCAGAGAGGCTGAAATACCTGTAAAGGTTTTACAGGCTGTGAGGGAATTTGTTATTTGAAATAATTTCTTTGTGGAAGGGCACAGGGGAACATTTTATAACCCTTTGCTTTTTTTACAAGCTCAGCTTTCCCTGTGAGTTTAATCTGTCCTCCCTTTCCTGCGTCTCAGCTACAATGAACATGATTTTGTCTGCATGGAGCTATTTCTGCTGAATATTGTTCTGTGCCCCGCAGCAGCCCCTTGCTTATTCAGGCCAGCAATGGCCAAGTACACCTAGGACATGGTCCTTGATGGCTTGTTATTAGGGAGTACGAGCATTTTTCATTAGTAGGTGGCAAAACCCCCCCGAGTATTGGGAAAGACTGTGGCAACCTTAACTGTACCTTTACAAAGTAATGATACAACCCTAACATCACCCCAGTAAAGTCCATCCAATGCTTGAGGGAGTCAGAAAGTCACCAATGATGGTGGATGAATGAGCTGGCCAGCAAGTTAGAAGAGATGGCAGCATCTCAGGCACAGCAAGAAGGAAATGAAGACTTTACCCATTTCTGGATCTATGATTTAATCTTTAAGCCAAAGGACAAAGAAGCTGAAGAAAAACAATATGAAAATTAAGTAAAGGATCCTTGCAGGCCCTTTTACCCTTCCCCTTGGGTGTCGCCTTCATCTGAATAAAAGTCACATAGCTAATGCATTACCTTCTAGGTAATGCAGTAAACCCAGTATTTTTCTTTGACTGGTTTCTTGGTTGTGTCAGAGTAAGTAAGTGTCAGGAGGTCAAGGCATTTTCCTGTGAAAGTCAGAGGAAGATGGCATCTCTAAGTATTTGGGCTTCTATTTGGAAATCATCTTAAACATTAGCAAAGCTGAAATTCATGCAGCAGATTTCTGTAGCTTGTATATAGACTATAGCAACTCTGGCAGCTGAATCAAAAGAAAGCACAGAAGGTTGTCTCTACTGGATATATTCGTAGAATCATAGGATCACAGAACTGTTTGGATTGGAAGGAACCTTAAAGGTCATGTAGTTCCAACACTCCTACTACGGGCAGGGACACCTTCCACTAGACCAGGTTGCTTCAAGCCCCATCCAGCCCAGCTTTGAACATTTAATATGAAAGTCTACTGTTAATAGTAGCTGTACACACAGTTCAAGGAAGATTGTCTCTTCATATGAAATCTTGCAAGAGATGTGGCTGCCTTCCTAGTTGCTAAAGACAAGGAGGAGAAAACCTATTGTTCATACGTACGCAAAATGTCATTATGTCCTCAGTGCTACAAGCAGTAAAAAGCAGTGAGATGGATTTCGAAATCCTTCATAACCAGTTTCAAATATTTGACAGCAAGTTTCCTTAATGTACATATTCCTGCTGTGCAAAGAGATAACGAACCAAATTTCCACAGAAATACCACAGGACAGTAGATTTCTTCATGTGTGTGGGATTGCTATGCAACTATTGGTAATAAAGCAGTGTTAAAAAATAAGAAATGGTCATATAACACCAGAATTAAAATAATTCACTTAGAATGCTCTGAAAAAGTATCTTTGATATCAGGGAAATGTGTTCTGACTGTATGCCAAACTGTAGTTGAAAACCTGTGCACCAGCTGGAAATTAAACACAGGCAACTCTGCTACAGACAGTTTTTAAATACAGTTACCAAAAAATTAGAAGTTTTGACATCTTATAAAGAAGTTGCTTTTATAGAAAGCCCAACCAGTTAGGCTGCCACTATTGGATCGCCTCATAGAGACAACCAAACTGCCCTGAACACGCAGCTTGGTACTCAAATGTCAATGCATCCGAACTGTGCTATTCACATCAATGTGGCAGTGCATATAAGTAAATGTTGTCTTGAATCCAAACTTCCATGACAGCCTTTTGACTATTTGGGTTTTAAAAAGTAGCAGTTCTTACCTAAATACTGCATTTTAGTACTTCTATAGGAGCACAGGATGTATTTTGATCTGTACTGACCTGTTGCATCTTAGGAAAGTGGCTCAATCCCTTACTTGAATACTGAACTCCTGAAGTTGCTGTCAATACTATCAATCAAAAACTGCTGGATGTCTTAAGTAAACTCCGTATTTCTGAATTGAGTTGCTGCCTACATCTGGATCATCACTGAGGATCATTTCAGTGAGCCCTAAGCTCTGGCTGCCGTATCATAGATGCCTGGATCGATGGGAGTCCATTAGTATCACAGAAAGGAAAGGACCAGCTTTGTGAAAGTGTGATGGAGTGTATGTGAACATAGGTGGAGATTTAAGTTAGAATATAAACTTTAAGCCAATCTGTCCTGTTTACAGATTTGATCTGCCTAAATTACAGTGAGGAAGAGGAAAACAAGAATACCATTAAAATAAAATCCTGTAGTATTATCAATAGCAAGCCTACTGAGTTTCAGAAATGTGTTAGTTGCAGTTAATGTACAGTGGGTGCTAAAGAAATATTTAAACTATCTTTCAAGGATTTAAATGAAAATTGGCTTCTATAAATACCAATTGGTTTACTTCAATGCATCCAACTGTGACAAAGAAGTGGTAGGAGGGGAAATAAATCAGAAGGAATTAAAATGCATTTGTTCTGAGAAGTGACTACTGATTTCAGTGAAAAGCCATATTGGGTTGAATAAAAGTGGTGCGTATTTGCTCATTTATTTAAACCATATTCTTTCCATATATTGGTATCGGTTCCACTGTTAATGAAATGAATTCAATTAAATCACAACAAAATTGTATCAATTAGAAAAATTAAACTGACAACAGTAGTGGTAACACCTAAGTCTTTGATGCAAAAAGAATAATCCCATTCAAATTCATAAAATAAGCACCAAATTAAACCCAGGTACTGGACTGAATATAAATGAATTGAGCACATATCCTGAATGTACAGTTTGTGTGTGTTTCTACTATATAGTATTTAACTGAAAGCAGCAATTAAGATGGTACTTGAGCATGGCTGTAATTGTTAATTTATGTGTAGCTGTTCTTTAACAAATCCAGCTAGGAGATGCAGGAGTTTGGGATGTGTGCACTGGAAAAAGAGGAGTCAAAAATCAAGGCATTTAGGGAAGGTCAGAATTATACAGCGAAGCATGTTCATGTAATGTTTTCCCATATTATTTTCTTGTTTCTCTTATGTAGTTTTAAACCTGTGCATAGCTTTTAGTGCATTAGGCAGTAAATTCTTGTGTGACCTAATAGAGACTTAACCAAAGTATATTATAGAGCAACTTTAATAGAGAGAGGAGCTGATCCTCTGTGTGACCCTCCTGCTCTTTGTCCTCTTCTAGGCTGGAGAAAATACAGCTGTGACTGAGGCCAGGCCATGCTGAGGAGTACTCTGTACAAACGGGTACCATCCCATTACTACCTAAGTGTGACTTGCTCCAGTTGTTTCCGTTGGGCAGAGTAAGGAGCTCACAGTAAAGTTCAGGCAGTACACAAACCTGTGGGAAAATTGCTCTTGAATTCAGGAAACCCCATGTTCATCTGCACAGTGTAGGCAGCTCAAAGAGCTGATGTGGACTGTGATTAAATGTATTTGTTCTCATTCTCCATGCTCAGCTCCATAGCTCTAGAGCTGCATTCCCTAATAAGCTTCCAATACCATTTTTCACTGTGGTGGAGTTTTTGCAATGGGATTTGTAAGTAGCAAAGGGAAACATTAAAAGGGATGCATTTTTCTCAAGCTGGGGAACTTTCCCATTTTGTTTCAGTTTCCATATGTGCTGCATAAAGAAAGGACCATGGGATCATGTTTTGAGGATCAACACATTCTGATTTTGAGAGCTCTCTGTCTTGTCTCAGTGGAGTTCTAAGGTGCATTTTGTATGCTTGAGACCCTTCCCCCACCCCCAAAAAAAAAAGAAAAAAAAAATTACCTGATTTTTCTACTCTTATTTTTTGACATACTTCCTGTGCTTGGATTTATTGAATTGATCCATTCTTCAGCAGATAAAACTGTCAGAGATGCAGAGATATTCATGGGCAATAGTTTCATCTAGTGTACCAGTATAGCACCAATAAGTCTACAATTTTACCCCAGGCAAGGAGAAGGTCATATGGTTTGCTTTGTAATTTTTCCTGTTACCACCTCCCTTTTCCATAGCTTAGCATCTCCTTGCTTCCGCAGCAACAAAATAACTGAGCAGCTATTAGTGAAGTACAAGTGTATTTATTTGAACTAGGGTCCCTACTCATACCAGGAAGAGATGTTGATCTATTTTGTAACATCTTTTCCAGATGGCTACACAGAATGTGCTGCTCACATTGGTTCACTAATGATTTTATAATGTATTTTAATCTGACACAACAATTGCCTAGATCATTCTTACAGATATATTTCTTAAAAGCCAAATAAATATATCTAGTAGTACCACATCATCTGAACGTAATTGGAGGAAGCCACAGGCTTCCTACCTGCATTAATCAAATGTTGATGAGCTTAATTAATCTCTCAGATCTAAATGGAGAAAGAGTAATGAGAGCTATTTGCTTGAAAGCCAGTATAGTGGGCTTTGAAAATGTAAGAGCTGTCCTGTTTACAGGTAGGGATGTGTAATGATTGGTGTCTTGCTTAAAAACTGTGAAGGAAACACAGTCAAAGAATTTTGTCTTGGTTTTGTTCCAAAACGTAATTTTTCTCCCAAGACAGAACTTGCCTAAAGCTCAGCCGTATATGTGAGGGTCCATCACTAATACCTCACAATACTTAGATTCTTCATTAACTTTTTGTCACTTATTTCCCAGGAGAGTAAAAATAAATGTGTCATTTTTATTAATATTTTATCAAATGTATACAGACTAAACCAGGTAGAATAATGTCAGGATTCCCAACTACAATCCCATTTGAGACTGCCCCATTTTGCAATAGCTCTATTACAATTTGGTTGACTGAAGTGATGCTTAAATATAAATATCCATCATAGTTGAAATTCAGGTGCAAATAACAAAATATCTTTATAATAGAATTTTATGCCTAAAGTGTAAGGCAAACAAATGCCCCTTACATTTCTCTCATACTTTGGGGGTAAATCTAACAGACACTGTTATGCAGCTGGCAATGTCAAATTCAGGAAAGGGAGCTTTCTTCTTTGTTTTCTTCCCGACAAAGTTGGTAGCTTCCTTGTACTAGCAGATTCGTGAAAATTAAATCCAGGAAGATAATTATTTTATCCAGTCCAACTAGTCTATTACAAACAATTCAATCTCATTGACTCTGTTGAGCTCTGTAATTTGTGCTTAGCCAAATTATGCTTTCCAGCTAGGCCTCTATGGTCACTTGGTGGAGATACAAAGACAGAAAACCAACCACTTCCTTTAATAGATTTTTCCAGTGGTTAGTTACCCTCACTGCTGCAAATTTGTGCTTTATTCCTAATTAGAACCTGTCTGGCATCAATTTCCAGCCAGTGGTGTTACTGGGTGCAGAGGTGGATGTCTCTTAGGTCTATCATTCTTTCTGTCACATAATTGATTTTTCATGAACAGCACAAAGTAAGGCTGAAATTAGCACAGAAAAGCAATAGGAGCCATGTTGGATCAGGAGGTCTTCCTGCGAGATAGGAAGGTAATATTTTATCCTATTTATTCTAATATGGTATTGGGCTTTGCATCAGGTTAGCGGATACTCTTTAACCGTGACTTCCTCTGAGGCAGCACATTGTTGAGGCTAATACTGAGAAAATAAATTAATCGTTTGGCCTCTGGCACACTCTGCTCTTATTCTCTCCCTAGCTTATTCTCCCATTTGTCAACAGGATGGTAATCGACATGCAATTTCACTATCTCGCTGATGGTTCAGATACACATAATCCAGATCTCTGTTCCACAAATGTGGGCTTGTAAAACTGATGCCTCTGGATTGCTTTAGGCTTCTCTGCATGTAGGTACACATCCCTTGCATGTGTTATCTCATTGTATAGGCATAGGTATGCGTATGCAGATGCTCTCAGGCACTACATCTTGCTTAGATAATAGCATTAGTTGATAGCAGGAATTGATTTACAAGGTCTCTTGATGTTTTCATTAAATGGATCATTTATGCACTTTATTCATTTTTAAATAGTTGCTCTTTAAGTGTATTTGTAGCTCTTCCCTTATGAAACTAACTGGAGTTTTATAGACCAAAACCCAAGGACTGAAAATGAAATACAAGTTCCACCAGTTTTGGTGGCAATTTCGTAACTAATGGCACACAGTGCATTCCCATACACTTAAGAAAGCCAAACTGACTGAAAGCCTCTAGAGCCTTTTTCTGGAGAGAGGCCAGTGGGGCTGTAAATTTGTTCATGAAAGATTTCCTGGTCTGGGATGCAGTTTGTGGTCAGAAGGATCTAGTGATGGCATCCTAGAATGGGCAAGCACCAGTAACTCAGATTTTGTGCATCCCACATATTGCATCTTTGGTTCTGCCTGCTTTCCCACACCCAAAGTACATATTCCGTCAATCTCCAAGTGGAGTCTATTTCTTTCAGCTATTGGATCTGTTCCACTTAGTTTAAATAAACGTCCTAACTCTGGAAATGTTGGCATGTCAGAAATTGGTTTGATTCTGAACCAGAAGAGCATATTTCAACATTTCCCACAGATCAGAATTAAAGGAAAATCTTCTGGAAAATTTCAGTAGTAGTAGATTTAAAAGATTTTTAAAAATACTTTTCTCATTTTTAAATTCTTTACATTATTAGGAATGTTACCCATATTTAATCTTGCTTTTAATTATCATAGATAATTACTGATACAGATTGCTGCAAGGCACAGTAGTCTATTACTGCGGTTGCATATTGCACAGCAGTCTTGCATGTCCTCCTCATGACTGCACCATGTATGTAACTTTTAAGGCCGACTATTCTGAACGAAGAATGTAAGCAGAAAAGAATCCGTTGCATGTGTTTCAGTGAAGTTAATGTTAACTTTGAAGGGCTAGCGTGATATAGAGAGAATGGCAGACCTTATATCAGCAGGCAGCCCCTTTTTTAGTTTGGCGCCATAATATTTTCTCTCCTGTGGAAAGATCAGTAGTACTGTGCCCTTCTCCATAATAATAATAATAATAATAATAATAATAATAATAATAATGAAAAAAAGTGGGATGGGCTTTTATTTTCATGGCACGAGGGATCTGCTAACAAAAACTTGATTAAAATATCCATCCCAAAAAACTTGGAATCTGACCACAACTCTGTTAATCTTCTCATTTGCCTTGTGTACCAGAGGGTATTGCTCTATGTGTGGGTGGATGAAAAAAAAAAGTTTTGGTGAAGTCTAGATAGGATGCCAAGTGTCAATGCTGTCTTGGAAGCACCTTTATTATCAGTGGTAGCTTATCTGGTCTCAGATAAAGCAAAATCAGTCAAAACATCTTAATAAAAGTATCTGTCTTTCCTCTGCTAAATGCTGGCTTACTGATTTCTTCACTGTGCTGTTACAGTAGCAGAATTTGAAATGTTTTGAAAACATCCCTTAGAGCCACACAACAATAATTAACAGCAGAGCAAGTGCTGAGCAGCAAGTAGCTGATAATGACAGTCTAATGTTGACTGAATGCGATTAATCATGGATACTACCCATAGAGCTTTGGATTTATACTCAGTTATTATAAAGCACTGATGAGGTCCCCTCTTGATCTTTCACAATGTATGTATTACGAGTATCTCTTCACCATAAGCAGAAGAAAGCAGAAGGAATGCTTTGAGACTTGTATTTCTTAATACGTTTACTATCGCTCCATTATGCAGCTAGTGGCTGGTATTCTCTTAGGAAGGCAGTATCATAGAGAAGCAGGAGCAGTTCATGCCTCTAATCTTTCCAGCAGACAAGACAGCAGGCAATATATATTCACAGTCCCAAAGTGGCAAGCAAGTGCCAGTATCTTGATACCTTTCTTTGCACAACCTAAAAACAACCTTTCATTGCCCAACTTTGCTTAGGGTAAGCAACCATGATCAGTGCTATGTGCATACTGGTGGCTTCATAATTCATATAAAATTGCATTCATTCTTTTCCTTCTCTGTTGTTCCTGCCATCATGTTCCACTCGATCAATCCACTCTAATAGCAGTTTGGCACTTGACAAGTGGCTAGACTCTTAACCCTGAAGGGAGTTCAAAGCAAGTGAAAGGACACAGGAGTTTGTCATGTTGCAGCACACTTCCAGTCTGACCTGAAAACTCTTCATGGATGAGTAAAGATGATCTCAGTATTTAGAACTGCACTTTTCCAAACTCAATTCAAAAACAACTCACAGTCTCACCTAATCCCCCAAAAATGAAACAGGAGGGAATAGTGACTTTTAAACTGAAGTATGCTAGGTGTACATTCCTAGTGCTTAAGCAGTTAATTATGAAAAGACCATCGATATCTTCTCTTCTGTGTACAAAAGAAAAGTCTACTCTAACTTCAAAGTTGAATGCAAAGGAATAACACCACTGGTAGTCCAGGCATCTGGCTGATGAAAGGTATGGTCATTGGGAGGCTGACCAAAAGTCTTAAATACATTCTTAGTTGTCTCACTGACTATGGGAAGTAAAATGTACTGCTTGAATCTTACTGCTCTTTGTTGGTCACCAACAAGTTCAAGAGTGAAAGTCTGCTGATAAAAGCAAATCATCTTCAAGTGCTTAGAAGATAATAGAAGGTAAGAGTGAATAATGGCTGTTGATATATGTGAAAGGGTTCTTTGGGAATTACTCTGAAGGGCTCTTGAAACTCTGTTGGTGCCAAAGCTACAGAGTCAGATCCCTTTCTTGTTGCTATCATCCACCCCTTTTTAGAGTTTACAGTTAGCCTGTGGAACATATGGACATGAAATGTTACCTAAGATGAAGGCTTAATGGCATTCAATACCTGACTTGATAGTCCAGCAAAAGCTGAAAACCTCCACTCATTCCATTCCTGACCAGATAGTCCAGCAAAAGCTGAAAACTTCCACTGAAGGAATGTGTTTTTTACTGATTTTGGAGGACATGAAATGAGTGTCCTTAAACTGGAAAAGATGCAAGTTTCTGGGTTCTAGGCAAAAAGCAGTATTAAACTGGGGGAATGGGAAGGAAAAATCCCATGTGGCCAGATTGTTCCTCAGCTGAATTTCCTCAGAACTGGAGTATATGGTATAAACAGGTTTTTTTCAGTAGGATATTATGGTATACAAGTTTTGTTTAACTTTCTGAGGTAACTCCTATGTCCTGAAGGTATTTCATAAGAAAAGTGAAAAAAAACCCTCCAAAACTAGAAATGTGATAGACAATATCTCACTCACTGTGTAATTACTGGGTTGGGTTTCTTTTCATTGTCATCTCTCTTTTAAGCCATTCCTCCGTAGTGCTTTAGAGAGTGATAGATGGACATAGCATTCCTAATACCTTAAGTGAAGTGTGATTCACTTTGTGCGTGATTTCCACAGCTAAATAGAAAAATGCAACTCACTGGAAATCCGATTTTCAGAAAAGACATAAAACATCAGGGCATGGGTGATAATTACAAAGTATACATAACTTTCCATGGGCATGGGTGATAATTACAAAGTATACATAACTTTCCATAACAGTAGGAATTCGTTACTCCAAGATCTTAATCATCTTGTGTTCACGAGTTTTCAATAATCCTGCATATTCCAATGGATTTCTTTTAATAACATCTTTCTGATTAGAATGCTCTTTTTTCAAGCACAAAAAAAGAGGAAATAGTTTGTAGGGAAAATACCACATGACAATAAATGAAGAAGCAGAATAACAAAAAAAAACAATCAGCGGAGAAGACTGCCTGACTTGGTTGACTTTATGGAGTTGTCTCCACAAGTTCATTTTCTTCCTTTAAGTGAAACAGACATGAATGTTCTAGATAGGCATCTGGGAAACCACGAAATAATTATTTTGTTTTCCCAGAAAAATAATATTTTGAAAATTCCTCTGTGCCTCAGAAAATAAATAAATTATAATAAGCAAAACCAATAGAAGTGAGCAAAATAACTGATCATTGTGTTTTGAGTAAGGGGGAAAATTCCTTTATGCCAGATTTTTTTTTTTCCCAATGATGGTATTTGTCATGTGTCATTCTAGTCTAATTAAAGTAGAAGTCACAGATACCTGGAAGCTGAAATGATCTTTTTTTTTCCTGTCACCTGCCAGTTTCTGTTTTGGGTTTTTTCCTAAAGTTGTAATTCAGTGCAACACTCCTGAAAACAGAAGACTATCCAGATATATATTCTTTCATGTGTCTCTTTTTGATTTTGCTCCTAAATGGACTGAAATCTGGTATTTTTACCATTGTTGTTAGTGGAAGCACTAATGAAAGGTTTTATTAGATCAAATGTCTATCTACCTAACATGAGCATAGGATTAATATTTTTGCCTTTTGATTTGCCTATCAAAAAAGTATAAAAAGAGAACTGCTTGTTCAAGACAAGGAGTTACAAAGTATCAGTAACATAATAGTTATGCAATCTGTTTATTTTCTGCCTTATCACTTATTACCCCTGATTCTGGTAATTACTTCTCCTTGTCACAGAGCAAATGCCAGGCAAGCAGCAGAATTTTACATCATTCTCTGCTAAACCTAGAAACATCATCTCTTTACTTGTATGAAAGTGGCTGTCATGAGTCTGAATTAATGACTCTCTATGTGTGCTATGTTCATGATGGACATTAAGTCTTCCAGGTATAATTTTCTGTAAAGAAAAGTCATTTTATTTCCAGCTGAATAGGCACTCTATCATACTACCCAAGTCAAACAAAGTTATTATTTGGCTTTTCGCCAAGTTGTACAGTACAGAAAGGTCATATTTTTAATAGCTTTGTACTCCATGGTAATCAAATTTGTAAGCCTGGAGAAATAAACTGCTTGAATATATCATTGTTCTTTGTGCATGTTTAACCACTGATGTTCTTTTCATATGGTACCCTTCCTCCATGCTTCGACAACAAAGCAGCCTGGGTTTTATTTTTTCCTTGGTTATTAGCTTTGTACAGTCAGGTATAATGTGCTGTTCATCTAAGAGCAGGACTAGCTAATTTGAACTATTTCTTGCTAAACGCCAGTTTTGAGGGCTAAACTAAAAGATATTGTTCTTGGTCAGGTGTCTGCTGATAGATAAACAAGGTTACATTATTGTAAACTTGGGTGCGCGTAAGTGTTAATAACTTGCTTGAATCAACAATAATTAGAAATAACACCTGCTTTTAAAAGTCATTTTTCTTGTGGTTGACTGGGCATCACATTTGCAGGAAATGGATGCTGATTACATGCAAATGAGATTTCTAAGGTTTTCTTGTGTTTCATTTTAAAAATAATCATGCCTTGTTGTGCATCAGGAGCAATCCAGCTCAGTTATTGTTCAGCAGCACCTGTGTGTTGAAAAAAGAGCTGTGAAACCTTGAAAAGTCCAGAGGAAAAGAGAAAATTTTGCATCAGCACTTGGGCTATCTATCTTCTTAAACATTAGATTAACCTGAGATTTTTGTGATTTTATAATAGCAGTTGTTATGAATTGGCTTAGAGTCAAGGTACAATGTGACTGGTGAGAGGAGATGAAGTATTAACCTGTAACACAACGGTTGGGAGTTGGGGCTGCCAGACAGGACTGTTAGTGCGATGTGTATTGATAGCTTCTTGATTATGAGCTTTTTGTCTGTCTCAGAATAGCTGAGGCTAGTTGCAGTAGCCACACTGCTTTGGTAATGATACCTTTCTTGGTCATTGCTTTCATTGACCTTTCCTTTTTTGTTTCTTCATTTTTACCTTGCGTGCAATTTGGTGGTCAGTTTGAAGTCTACAACTTTCAGCCATGCTTCTTGACGACTACAATGTGAGACTCAGATCCTAACCATCATTTTAAATAGTCTTATGTTAAATTGCTAAAGATGGTACTAAATACCACTTAGTATTTAGTCAGAAAATCTAAGAAATATTGTCATGGAGACAGAAATTTTCCTCACCTGTTACAGATTCCATTGCTACAGAGCACTGCTAGAACTGGGCTTTATGTTTTGCCTATACAACATATGCTACGAAATTTGAATCCAATTTACCTAAAAATTTTAATTTATAACATTGTTAAATTATGAAATTCTGTATTAAAAAATAAAGTGGTCTTCATTGGATTTAGCTTAATTCACTTTGGAAATGTCCATATAGAATTACAATGCATTTTAATTAATCAAGTAAAAAGCTTATTAAATGTAATTATGTTATCTACCTGAGCATCACTTGTATTGTCCTCTGTCTGTAATGTTCTCTGATAAAAAGCCTTATTTTGTCAAACCAGTGCTTTTCGTAAGCATTAGAGAAGCAGTAGCATGTTTTACCTCTGTTGAATAGTGCTTGCCTCATGCCTGGGTTTCATCATAAAATATTGTAGAACTCAAGACTCACCTCTAAAAGACGCACATTGCCATGCACTCCAGCATGATCTAGTCCCTCTCCTACAACTGCGTTCACACAGCAGGAAGCCCTAACCCAGCAGAGCACACTGCTCCAGCTAAGCATAAGTCTGTCAGCTTGCAAGCACAAGGGGTTCGGAGCTCTGCTTTGCGTTTTGAGTAAGTAGGTCACAGAAGCAATGGTTGTTGTGAAGTGAGCCTGCATAACTTAGGAAATTATCATTTGTGGAGATTTAAAAGGATGCTTCAATATATTTGACAAAAGTTCTTCAGAAGTAGAGTCTTTGTGCATGCATTGAGAAATGAGGAAAATGTAGCGTGTTTTGATTTTTCATGCTTTTTTTTCCTTAGCCTTCCAGTTTGTAGTAATCTTTTCTTCCAATCACCATTTTTTCTTGCCTACTGGAACTTCTTAAATACAGACCAAAAAGCAGTGCTTTTGGTTTGGAGGAATTTTTTCACTTTCTTTGGAAAGAAAGAATTTGTTCCTCTGCCAACTTACTCTACGGTAAATTTCAGTTTCAACTAATTATCAACAAGTAAGATGTGTCATCACATAAAAAATAGGATTTAACTAAACAGAAATATCAGTTGATTCTTGATATTTTAAATCAGGCATCACAAAGTTTCAACACGCATGAAGTGGTGTCATAAGCGTAATTATATTTAAAGTTGTGTGACTTCCTGTTGTCGTATTCATAATAAGGTCACCATCATCTTGGCAATGAACAGGTATTGAGCATCAAAAATCATTCTCTTGATATGCAGTTGCAAACATTTACAAGATGAGATTTTTTTCCTGAAGATAAATTTAAACTTGCACACCTTTGTTCCAACAAGAGGTACTTCAGGCCTGGATTGAAATCTTTGAAGAGGTAAGTCTTTTTTCAATTAAGGAAGGAGCAAGACACTTTCTGATGCTTTTAACAGACTGAATTAGATCTCTGAGTGAAGGTTTGAGCTGACAATAGTGATTTTAAATGCTTCCTGTGTTTTGTACGGAGGGCTCCAGGTTGCGACTGCTCTGCAGGCACAGTGGTTGTATACAGCGAAACAAACAGCCCGTGACACTGACACATGGCTCTTACGCCAGCTCCATTGTGGATGAGGTGATTGATTGCAATCCACTGGCAAGGGATATTCTAGATAAACTCAGTGTGCGGTTGCAGCCAGGCAAACAAACAAAAAAAAAAGGTAGCTTCAAAAATTCCCACTTTTAAAAAATGGAGACTCTCTCTCACTGGTTAAGCTCTGACTGTGATCAACATTTGATACACCCATCTTTGGGAGCAAATCTTGTGAAGACAACTGTTGGCATATCTTACTTTTTCATATGTCCTGGTGTTTGTCTCCAAAGATGTCTGTGAATCTGTTCCTTATGGACCTGCATACCATACCTGCAATGTTACGTGATGTCTTTGTGTTTCCCCCTTGTTTAGGGCATGCTATTTCTTCTCTCCTTGGACTAGTGCTACAGGACAGGAATGCAACATAAACAGCAAGGAGGCATTTTGCACACTGGTGGTGGTACAGCCCCAGTAAAATCAGTCAAGCAATTGGACTGAAATGGCAATGTGATGATGAACCCACTTCTAGTGCCTCCCAGCAAAAGCCTCTGGCATCCTATGAATGCCAGTCTCAACCAAATAGACATTACAAAATAAACCAGAATGGTTATTCCCTGAAACTTTCAACCAGAAAAGTCTCATTAAAAGCAAAGAGAGATTTTTACCTGGTTACAGGTGCAGAAAACAAGTCATTTTGTTGACTCTGTGCAGTAGTTATCCCCATGCTGCAACTGGAGCAATCAGACTGCAGGCTGCTCTCCCAGCTTGTGACCTGGGACTCCTTTAAACCACACAGCATGTTCTGTGCAGTGCCACATGAGCCTTTTGGCCTTTAAATCACTAAGACACTATCCCAGCACAGCAATGTGAAGGTCTGGAAGCTATAGATTTGTTTTGGTGACTGGAAACATGAGGGGTTTTATTGTTCTAGGAATTGTCAAATTAACTGGGAATGAGCTGTAATTTATAAGCAGTGCACTGTTTGCATGCTGGGAATGGTAAAAGTAGTCAAAAGATTGTCTGGAAGTCATGGAGGAAAAGAACAGCAGAAGATAAGAGACATAAACTTAATTAAGTCAGTAAAGAATAAAGGAAGGCCATGTGAAACTTGAAGCCTGTGTGACAACATACCTTTTCTTCATATTCCCTTTAAAGTTAAACAAGGGATGCATCATTGGAAACACAGGTTGATTGTCTGTGAAAATATCAGTTAAGCTTTAAAGGAAATATTCAATGAGCATAAAATTCACAAATGCATTAGTCTGTAACTTTGTGTGATACGAAAAGGAATCTAGTATTGCATTTTCCTGCGTCTTACAAACCCTGTCTCATTAAGGGTGGTTCCAAGGAACCAATTGTCAAGAACTGAAAAACAAGAGGTTTGAGTGCAGCAGGAAATTTAGAGGGTAAGCACAGGGACAAATAGGCAGGAAAATCTGCTGCAGGTCTCCGCAAGATAGAAAAACTGGCAGAATTGTGTTCATTACGTGACAAGAACCCATGGCACGGGCAGTGCCCACCCGGAATTGGTGGAATCAGGGAAAAAACCTAAACCATGGCTTTTTCCAAAGCCACTGGAGAGGATGAATATGTGCTCAGCCCTCTAAAACTGCTGCACAGCCCTTGATCTTAATAGTGTTACTTTTTCTCTTGTTTAATACCTGTAATACAGTCTGCAGTCACTGAGACAGAAACAGCTTGCTGGGATGTGAAAGGGCAGTGACCAAAGTCAGCTTCCCCACTACCCTTCCTTTTTCTTACCTTTCCCCTGGGCCAGGTGGAAAAGAATAAAGCCAAAAGCTTATGTCATATTAAAGAAGTAGCACATATGACTTTCCAATATTGCAGATGTATTTCAGGCACATTCTTTGCTATACATACTGCTGAACGCATTCTTGATGGCTTGTGCTGCTGTGGGTGGCCTTCTTCAGGGGTATCCAACCAAAAGCAATGCTGAGTTAAGGCAAGGTAGATGTGAAGGAGAAGAGTGGTGCAGGATACAGATATATATTGAAAGGCATATATGCAGCTAATTTTCCATGATGCCTAATCCGTAGTCCCAGACTAATACTAAACACTGAGGTCAAATCCATTTCTAATGTATTTTACACAACTGCATTAAAGTCTTTCTGAACAGAAAGAGACGGTGCTGTCTAATGTCAGGAACAGCTCTGCCCCTCCCCAAGCACTAAGGGGAGCAGAGTTTACAGCACCAAGCAGCTATGCAGCTAATTGTTTGCCTGGAAAAGTCTATTAGACTGTGTGATAGTGCAAGTGATGTATATCCAAAATGAAAGAGATTAATGATTTCCTAATTGTAATCATTTGTACGGCTAAAGAAGTAAGTTGTTCTGCTGAGATTTCAGGCAGCATTGTGCAACACTGGGTATCCCATGTATGCATTTCATAAGGGCACAGACTCCAGCCCAGGCAAAATATGAGTGCAAGATCCAGGAATGAACTGTCATATTCCGAAGTAAACACAGGAAAATATAAAATGTGCTCTTATCCAGGACCAGGATGTTGTTGTGAACATGCTGCTTCTGTTTGTTTGGATCACATGAGGTATTGGTGATACAAGAGCTATTTGGGAAGGAAGTATTCATGTTTACAGGCATCTGAAAAGCATAGTGAATCACAAAATGGAAAGTGTAGAACAGAGGAAGAACTGGGGAGAGATGGGGCATAGTCTCTTTTGCTTGGTTTCAGTTGCTTTTGTACTTAAATATTTGTATTACAACACTGAGACAGCAAATGGTTAACAGCCAAAGACAAAACCCACTGTGACCGTCAGGTCTCTGTGCAATCATCAACAGAACTAGCTATTCTAGCCAATTTAATAGCTTGAAAATGAACTCATTAGTGGTCTTTTATCAGCGGAAAAAAGTCTATTAAATCCGGATGTGTGAAGAAGCAGTACGGAGGCTCATTTCCATCCCACTTGTGACCTGAACAAATCAGAGAAATGCTTTTCAAGGAACAGGGTCAGGCTTGACTGCAATAAGGTATTTTCTACACACAGCACCCAACTTGTATCTTTCCTTCAAGTTTCTGATGCAGTTAATTTTAATTTACAGCCTATTGGTTGCTCCTCACATCTCTCCCTCTTGCCTCCTTCCCAGTACCACTGTCATCCATAAACATGTGGGCTGTTTATACTTTATAAAGAGAAAATGTACTACAGTCTGTTGAATTTCTTGATATACCTGCCAGTGATAGCCTTCTGATAGCTCTGGACTCCACTGCTCCCTGACCGAGGCAGTAAGTAAAGATTCAGATCCTCATCTGGAAGCTAAGGACCGCAGCAGAATTATGCTGATTTACGTCACCTTGGGATCTAAACAGAGCTATGGGCAGAGGCGGGCCATACTCCGATCTTTCTGCCCCTTTGAAGAACAGAAAGCCAAATGTGAAGTGTTTGACACGTACTTATCTCCAAAAAGGCAAAAGCACTCTTTATATCAGTATACTGATATTGCTGTGGGACAATGTCTTAAAAAAAAGCTGTTCCTATATTTTTTGCTTCTGACATGATGCACAATGTTGAGTGAACTAATATTCATATAGAATGAGACTAAACCACACTTTTCCATCAGAAGGTGGTGGGATAATGCTGTCAGGCAGCTGCCTGCCTTTTAGCAGCAGACCATGGTGAGTTTTAAATATTCAGCCTCTTGAGGAGACAAACATCTAAGGACTGCTGTTGACAGAAATATTCGAAAAGCATCTCATGTCTTGGTAGGAATGAGTTAATTATAGGACTAACTCTGAAACGAACTGCTTCATACACTTCTGAAACACTGTATTTCCACAGCGAGTGATACTGTCATTCCTAGACAGTTGTATGCTGTCACTGCATACATAGCAAAATAACACCATCTTCAACACTGTATGAGAAAGGCTGTTTCCCTTTTCCCCTGCATCTGTTTGGTCAAAAGTTAAACTTGTAATGGAATTAAATTATTTTTTTCTAATTTAATTCCAGACATTTTATGCACATGTATTTAAACTTACATTACTTAATAATATACTAGGATTACTTAATGGCCTCTCATCCTGCCCTGAAACATAACCCTATTATTCCAGTCTTAGCTCTTTTATGAATAGAAAATCCCAGCTATGGTAAATTCCTTTGAAATGAAATGATGCTGGGATTTTATAGTGAGTCTGTGGGCTAGTTTGAGACCACCGAAGTCATTTACTGTTGTCTGTTAAGCCAGGCATGAATCACAGTTCTCTGGGGTGAAAATTTGCTTTATTAACCCCCTGGGTCGCCCAGCTACCAAGGCAACGGCTTTCTGCAATGAGTAACTCCATAACTAAAGCATCAGCCACATGAATCAAATCCCTTGATTAGGACAGAGGCTGGTAAACCTCAGACCAGCCACATAAATACTTCCCAGAAGTTTGTTTAGCTCTTAGCAGAAGCTGTTCTCCTTCACTTGCTTTCAAAGGAGAAAAATTGAAAATTGGTCCCCAGCCTGCTTAGCCGGCCCTGAGCTGGCCTGATAACTTGATTCACATGGTCCCAGCCTCCCAGCACACCACAGCAATTCTCCTGTCATTGCCTGGCATGCTCTTTCGCACATGCCTCTGTCCTGGGGGATGCCCATCATTCCAAAAGGTCTGGACATGTTATTAGCTTGTCTTGTAGATGCTTTAAGGTTTGTTAAGAGCCTATCCTGCACTTTATTGTGCATTGAAAGAGGAGGCACAAGATGCTTTACTCCATGCAGTCCAAAGTTAAATAAATTTGGAATTAAGACTGAGTATTTATTTAATATATTAAGGTAAGCAGAAATCTCATTTACCTAGGCAAAAGGCCCCACCTTTTCAGATGTTCTGAAGTCTGGTTTAGTTGCTGTGTCTCAGTCAAAGACATTAAAAATGTGATAGAATTAAAAGAATATGGCAAGTGATTGTTATAGGAAAATTTTATTGAATAAATAAATGTCTGTCTGATTTAACGTGTTAAGATTTGTATCCCTGTGTTTCAGTAGATGTCCTAAAGCACAGCCAGGCTGCAGTGGAGCACTCTTAGGCAGGTACGATTATTAAAGAGCATTGCTCAATCTGCTTTCTTTGCTGAAGCTTGTGATGCGCTGTAAATTTGTTTGTAAAATTCGACTGTGCTTTGCTTAGCACATCTATAGACTGGCAGATGTGTGCATTTGTTGCTGAGAAGTAATTTTATGTTATCTGAAGTCCCATTCTTCTGTTTCAAAGTCCTTCTCCACACATCACTGGGAATGTTAAACTCTCACAAAGCAAGCAGAGAGAGCCATTTAAATAACATGCATGCAGATAACATGCTGGCTTTTATTCTTTGTTCTCAGGAAGTATGTACTGTACAAGAAAACAACATGGTCACCTATCCCCTTACTGGAGAAACTGTCGTTCCTAATTCATTTATACAAGGTACTTAAGATGCCTTGAGCGAACTAAAATAGCTTTAAAGGAAAATTAATCTAGTTTGACTGGAGAAAACTAGTTTGGTATTTTTCTAGAAGTGTAACACATTTATTACAGAAAGAGGACATGCTGCTTTTGTAGGCCCAATCAGGAAGACTGTTAATAAAATCCTTAGCTGTACTTTCACCTCTCCATGGTGGGAGGATGGCAGCACAAACAGCAACCAAGCACTTTCCAAACCAAAGTGGAGCAGTAGATGCTCCTGGGCAGCACTGTGCCAGGTGAAAGGTGATGTCCTATGCTGCTGAGAAGCAGAGCCCCCCTCATCTTTGCCCACTGGTGGGAGGGAGGCAGAAGCCACCCAACCCTCGTAGTGGCAAGGCAGCGATACTGGCTTTGAATTTCTCCCAGTAAAGCAATTGTGAAATGAAGGAGGTAGTCCTGCTCAAGAGTAGTCATAGGCTGGCAGGGCTATGACTGCTGGGAGGCTGAAAGGCTCAGGAGTGAGTTAGTTTCCCATAATAACTCCACAGGAAGTTACCTGCTGGCCCTGCCTGAACCAGGCATGTTGAGCAGATACCTTGAAGGGCAGAGTTTAACCTCTTCTCTGAAAAAAAATTGCTGAAGAAATGTGTGTTGGCTGAGAATGACTTCTCAGCCTTGTGTTCGTTTCTTCTTGCATCTCAGGGAGCCCTGCTCCTGTGGCTTTTTGTGTTGAAGGATTTTTGCTTTATTGCTCTGTGAATAGAGACTTAAAGGAGTGATTTTTCTAGGGACACTAGTGAAAGTACTTTGTAGAAATTAACATACTATTTTGTATTAAGCTCATCAGCTTATTCCTTTTTGGAGAGGCGGAAACCCAGAACTGACAAACATGTTGTTTCTTTGGTTCTTATGATATACACTGCTCTCTGGCAGCTTGGTGGCAATGTCAGTGTGCTATTCCTCGAAATAAGAGCTGAGGCTAATTAATGGGTAATATGTCAACATAGCAACCCTTCTTTATGTGGCTGGATACTTTCAAGAACACTACAAAAGTCTTTCTAATTTATTTTTTTGTGTGATATTTAATCATGTTGTTTTATAACAGTAATATCACTCCTTGTAAAAGGGTTGGTTTTTTTTTTTACAATTTTAAAAGCACACAGATTTTTAAGGTCTAATTTCTGTCATCTGTATTTACGGAAAAGATGTGGACTTTTGTCCTGACAATATATTCTAAGGAAAAGTGAGAGTCACAGTTAATTTTGAAATTGCAAATGTAAGTAGAAAAACCTTAAAACCCCAAGATGTATGTTTTGATTGCTTACATGAAAGTTCTGTAAATCTGTTGATGAGGGAAAGGTTTTTTTCTTACGAGAAGAAACTAAATCCTATACCGATTGTAAATAAAGCTATTTAGAAGTAAGGTGAACAGGCTACAGTGTTTGTTTAGAGACTTTAAAAATATTCCAGAAATTCTACCCTGGCATCAATGAAGAAATAGTTTCTGGAAAATATTGAGGTAAAAGCTTTTTTAGAAAAATAAGGGAGTTTGTCCATTACTCATTAAAAAAAAAAAATAAATAAATCTAGACTACATTTATGTAGCATCTCTTAATTTTCTTTGCAGATCTACAAATCCCCTGCCATAGAGCATCATGTGGATATTTAGGGTTAGACATTGCAACATAGCTAAGATATTTATTTTGGTAACTCACACTAAAAATACATTATGTAAATCCTCCCAGAAGTCTGGGACAGTACTTACCTTGCAATGTTATCTTCTTTGTAAACGTAAGTGGTCTGTTTATACTAACATAGCTTCACTGTTGCACAGGTTGCGCAGGTTGTACAACACCTGTTGTGCAGGTTAATGTGTGTTAGATCACAGCAGGACAAAAATGCATATTTTTTAGACAAAAGTGTTTCTGGTTTCTGATTTGAATCCTCTAAGATACCCGTGTTTATACATCATAGCTTTAAGAGCATTAGTATCTTAAAGAATAACATTGTACATAGGCTGACATAGTCATACTGAAGGTCAAATTTTAATGGTTAGTAATTACTGACTTTGAATGAAACCTAGCATTATTTTAAAGTGCTTATAATTACATAAGTGTGTTTATAATTTATTGTCATATTAGAATCTCATTATTATAGTAATGCCAAGTACATTAAATTCAAATACGTATTCTCTGTTCCCTGTTCTGACCAGCTGGGTGTTCTCTGTGCAGTTCAGGATGTGCTTAAGAAAATTTATCTTTTGTTCTGTTTTGATGGGGAGTGAGCAGAAAGCATTATTCTGTCTGATGAGCTGGGATTGAACTGTTGCATAAATCCCCAAACAATGGTGAATTCCACCTCACTGTGAAAAAAAAAATGCATCTCATTAGTTCTCTGCTGTCATTTCCTGCAAGTTATCAGCTTTAGAGAGCTCCTTTGAAGAGTCAAATAGCTGATTTTAAAATAGGAAGAAATTATCTTGGAACTTTTGAAGAATATTGGCACTTTTCCTTTAACAAATTAGAAGCTGAAGGAAGACAATTGAAAAAAAGTGTCTTGTCTCACCTCCCTGCTCCATCAAAACGCTGTTCTTTAGGCAGGATCTTTCAGGGATATACTGTCTTCTGACTGTCATCACTTACACCATAGAGATGCACCTATGAAAAGCTGAGAAAAGGAATGCTATACCACCAGTCTGCAGACTACTGTAAGTATTAATATGGTCATGTAAAGATTCCTAAATAAATTATAGTGATACAGAAAAGATGACAGTAGCCTCTGATAATGACTTACATTTCTGAGACCCCAATGTCAAAATCTTCTTGTTCAGACAGATGAATGTCTGTTATAGACAGACACAGAAAATATAGTAGCTGTGGCTCTTGTGCTGCGCCTGTCTAATAAGACCAAGCTTTGAAAAAGTCAGTGCGTGATTATTTTGATTTAAAGGAAAGAGAGGTCATATTTTTCCTGTATAGAATTGTATCTTATAGAAGGACATATTATGTAATGCTGGCTGTGTATGAGGACCAAAAGAGTCTTAAAATAGTATTGATTTAATCTGTTGAGTAGGCTTTTTGTCGCAGCCTTTTATTAATTGGAGTGGTCACTACAGCACAGAATGTTCCTCTTATTCCTGAAAATTATTTTGGCATAATGGGTTCACTCTGACTTCACCCTACCTTTTTATAGCCACTGGCTTTTTATAGCCACTGCGAGTCCAGGTAACAGAGTCTGAAAGGTGAGATACCCAGCTCACAAATGTACATCACTGTTCTAGAGGAACGCACAAAGTGCAAATGCTGAAGCGTGTATCTGTGAAATTATTCAGGCTTCATTTGAGCTCCATCTTTTAGCATCACAGTAAAAAACACACCTGGGAGCACCCGTCTCAGAGATGCTGCTGCGGCTGGTGGCCAGGAACAGGGGGAATGCACAGCACAGGCTTGAGTGAACCCAGCAGCTCCTAAAATAATACTGTAACCGTGACTCTGAGGTTTTTATCTCCACGACTGTTTTCCCCATAGCAATGTGGGACACATCAGCTTTCAGCTGACTAAAACCGATTCAAATATCTCTGCTATTCATTCCTATTGTGCTTTGCATTTCTCTTCTGTTTCCTACCAGAAGATGTAATGGAAACTGTCTAGAGGACTAATATAAATAAAATTAACAGTGATTGGAAACCCAACACCAGTTTGTATGGTGCAAGAACTGATGTGGTATGTTTCACTTTATATCAGGCCTTAGCTCCATTTATTCTCTTTGCTTTCCTGCTCAGTTAACGTTTAACAGGAGGGAATTCTTTGAACAAACCCCTTGTTCATTCATTTTAGTACTTTCATTTATCTCCTGATGCCTGCTGTGGATAGGAAGCCTAAAGATATTTCATTAATGAAGCATGTGAAAACGAACCAAGTGGACAACGTAAGCTGTTAATTAATTTTCATGTTTTTTCATTATCAGGGTTGTGCAAAATAGTTTGGACAGATTAAAAACACATTTTAACCTTACCCCAAATGTTAACTGAATGAAACTGAAAATCAAAGTGTTTAGCAGCTTCTGTAGCACACATCACTCACATCTGTCCGCTGTGAGTTGAGAGCAACACAAGAATTAGTGGCTTTTGGCTAACCAAGTGCAAGCCACAAACACTCATCCAAATGTGGAATAATCACTTGCAATAGCAAGAGTGTCTGTAATCTCAGGGATGCAACTATTAGCAAGTAGCTTCTCACAGGAACATTTGAAAAGATCTTTTAATATACAGAGCAAAACTCCAGCAATACACCTCTGTAAGTTAAAAAAGGGACATATACTTAGAAACATTGGTCTTGGAAATGAAAAGAGGCTCAGAGATTTGTGAATACTAAATGCATTGTAAATACCTAGGAGTGGCCCTGTGGCTTGCAGCAGATGTACATGGAGCTCAGTGTCTCTGACAGTGGCCAGTTGCAGACATGAGGACAGATTATATGTTGCTTTGAATAGTCTCTCACCACTCACTGACCAGCAGCTGAAGCATTTCCTGAGCTAGACACAGTGCTTTGCACCACTGCAGGAGCAACAGGAAAAAAAGGTCTTGCACAAATTGCTTTGTTAATGTATATAAATTGTCCATCTAAAGGCTAATTGGTATAATTGCATAAACCCACTGATTTCAGATCAAGTTTGTTGTATATTAGCTATTCTTTCCAGAGCTGCCTTGGTGCGATTGTCGTGGGTTTCACCTGCTTTATGGGTCTATTCCTGTAAGTGCTAGGTGTCCTCCGCTCAAAGTTATTTGAGTCCAAGACAAAGTCACCCACCATAAGCAGAATTTAGCTGCTAATCCCAGGCCCTGTGATCATGTGTTTTCTTATTCATTGTATATTTCACTCCTTTGCCTGGATTCCAGTTTCAGAAAACTCTCCCTGTACTTCTCCTTCTGTCCTGCCTCCTGAGTGACACAAAATGTCTCAGCATCTGATTTCTCTACACTGCACACTTCTTTTAGAGTACTGATCAGACCTTCAGATCTTCCCCTGCCTAAAAGCTGTTCCTATTTTAAAAGCTCTTTGGCTACTGTTTTCAGCCTCTTGAATGTAAGTAAGATTCTGGTTTTAGTTGGTATCTACTGGTGTATTATATTTTCCTTGAAAAAAATGCTTCGGTACGGGTCCCTATTCCCCCCTTACTGTAGGTTACTATTTAATGAGCTTTAATAAGCTTAGATGCTGAGATAGATGGATTCTGCTTCCTACATTTAATATAATGTGTTGCCATGGAGATAAGTTCTTCTCTGACAAGTGACAAATAAGACAAAGAACACATTGCCAAAATAGTTCAAAGATTGGAAATGTGACATTAAAAAAATCTTTTTGCCACTAAGCTAAATTGTTTATTTTGATGCTCTTTTTGCTGTTCTATTTTATCTCTTCTCTCTGGAACCAACTTTAACATCCTCACTCCTGCTCAACATGACTGACAGGCGTGTACCTTTGGAACCTATCCCAGTTCTGCCCCATGAACTGGATAACGTCACTCAGTGATGGAACTGGCATTTGTCTCCCCTGTCTTGCTCTCTGCTCCCTTGTCGGCAAAGACTTAAAGGCTTTTTACTCATCACAGATCGATCACTTGGGTTTTTCATGATCCCACATCTAGCAGTTCACTATGCAGCACTGCAGGAATTGTACCAATTGGGATAACTCACAAGCTCATCTCCTTTTGGGGCTTACAGCCTCATTATTTTACTTTGTCCTTAGTACTCTGAAGCTCTTTGCCATTGTGTGAGTAACTCTACTGGATTAGCAACTCAGGGTTTTGTTGTTGGGGTTTGCTGGTTTAATTGATTAGATGGATTGAATAATCCATTTAAAATATCCACCTGTCAGAGTAGAGCTAGACAATTGCCACCTCTATGTGTTGAGACACTGAAGCACCGGTATCAAAAATATTCTCCTTTGCCTTGCTAAAATCCTCGGAAGTGCTGCTATTGATTTAACCCCTAACATGGCAATGAGGGCTAGGCACTCAGAAAGCACGAGACAACGTAGCTTTCCCAGCAGTGAAAATGGCATGAATAGTGGAAGTAGCACGTGGAGCTTCCCTGGAGAAAGAAAAGAGGAGGAACTATGTTGACCCTGAATGCTTTCAATTGATCACTGAGTCCCATAATAAAAGATAAATTTTCTGACATTGTAATTACTTTTTGCTTTGCGAAAGGCTGTGCCTTACTGCACCAACCACTATGCTGGCTTGTGTCTTCCATCTTTGGTATATTCCCAGCAGTGCAACTTAACTTGTTTCTAAGAGGGCTGACTTACTGAATTTCTCCTTATTTGCATGAGTAGATAATCTGTTCTTTCAGTTTAACAACAGTAATCAATATTACTAAAAAGGTTTCACTTTTTCTGTTTTGAAGTCATAACTTTAAGAGAGCAGAATTGATTTTTTTAGAACCTTGCTTGCTAATAAGTATCATAATTTTCTTCTCATTTAAAGAAATTCCTCTTCTGTCCATCTAGGTATCAAAAAGCTTCTGTGAAGTGTTATTAGTGTTTAAGAAGCATTGGGTATTTGTCAAGAGCTTTACTGCTAGCAAACTACAGGTGTTTGTTTCAAATCTGTGCACACTGTGTATTTTAGTATTCCCCCTGAGCTAAGGAAGTGATCTGGCAACTAATTATCTGCACAACCTCATAGAAGTCACTTTTGCCAGCAGCAGCACATATTCAGTGAATATTCAGTGTATCTATGCTGAAGGACCATAATTCAGAAAGGGATATATACAGACCAGACTGGAGCAAATGCAAGTCAGAATGAAGCCAAAATGTATAGTACACACTTTTCCCTGTCCTTACAGTCAGCAAATTTCAGTCATGGTAAGATTGAAGCTTGTGTTTTCTTTATTTTCTATAAAGAAAGGGAGGACTTACATAATCAAAGTCTATTGGAAAAATGTGTAGTTCATGTAAAAAAATCATGTATCAAAAAAGTGAGGCAAACTTTTTACCTCAGGAATGCAGGTGGAGTTCAGGGCATAGATATGCAGAGCCAAGCTTACTTGGACAAGAAGTGGCTGTTTGGCCAGGTGTCCAGAATTAGTCGCAGGAGAGCTGAGACTTTCTTGTTGGCTCCGAGGTTACTATTTTGCCACTGAGAGCCCTCCTGGCCTACCAGGGGAGAATGTGTCTCCTTCAGTTAATGAACACAAATTAAGTTGCCTGATCTTCTCCAGATTTCTCTCTTTCTCCCTCTAATTCTCTCTCTCACACACTCATGCTCATCACTTTATGGGAGCAGGCATACTCTTGACATTTTACCAGTAGCAAAGAAGGCAACAATAACCTTTGACTAAAACTGTTTTTTAGATAGGTACCTAATGTGAAGTGTTGACTGCTTGCATGTCAGATGACTGTGTTTCCTAAGGGTTTTGGAGAGCTTAAACTCCAGCCTGAAGGGCCTGTACAGTCATGTAACATTTCTTCTATATTTTCTTACTGTTTGCTGATGGCAGCACTGACTTGATTCTTTAACCAATACCGTAGGCATGAGAGAGGTTTACTTCTGGTATATTAAATCTTCTGGCAGATTTCATATGTGGAGGGAGTCTCTTGGAGGATGAGCAGGTGGATGCATCAATCATTGTTTAAAGTTGGCTCATGTCCTTTTGCAGAACTACTGCCATGTTGTTATCCTGCGTAACTTGGTAGCTTGAGGGTTGGGCAGTCAGTCCATGTGATTTCTCCCAGGATTCACTTTCAGACTCTTTGCTGGTTTATATCCACCTGCTTCCTTTCGGAAATGTGGTTAGACTGTAAGACTAGAGCCATCATGACTCTGTCAGTGATAAATAGCCGATGCACTTGTCATTCTCTCTGATCATGCCATGAATGCTTTATGCTGCTTTTCACAGATGTTGTTTGATGGAAAACTTGCAAACTAGTTAGGATAAAAATCTCATCAGAGAAGGTTTACTCAACATCTCTAGTCCAAGCCTGCGGATTGAGTCAAACTGAGTATGCTTTTGTTTTTAACAAACACCACTGGAAATCCTGGAACACTGCCGTGCCTCCTGGTCTGAACACTCTTCATCAAGTATCAAAATACCAAGAGTGCCAAGTTATCACTAAAAGGTAAAGTCCACGTTTTGAGGCATCTTTTATGTACAGTTTCATCTCCGTGAACTAACTCAGCCAAGTCAGCGGTAGCTGAACACTGTGGCCTGTGGGACTGGGGCTGTACACGCTGGGGAGGCAGCACATGCTCTTGAGCTAGTCACTGTCATCAGAAATGTTTGTCCTCAGGCTGTCCAAAGTAAGGTTGAAGTGTCCAGTAGGTGCCAAAGGCTTTGATTTAGGTCCTCAGCTTTGTTTCATGTAGTCTGCTGTCACTGGCACTATTTTAGATTTTCAGAATTATTTTACAAATTACTGGCAAGACCAATCAACACTGGAAGAAAACAGCACCATAATTCTGATGTACATTCTGGCCCATGCCTCCGTGTCCTTCGCGCTGTCATAAACCACTTTCCAAATATCACATCTTTGTCCAGAGCCTGCTGGATAGTAGGAGAACTTTCTGTAGTTTTATAAACAGCAATAGATTATTATATATCCTTCACCATATCTTTGAAACAGTTTCCTTCATCAGCATCAAAGCAATCTTTTCATTCATTTAGATCAGAACAAAAGACTTCTGAGCTACCATTCCTTCCATTTTTGTACATTTTACTATAATACCTGGAGAGCTACTTCTTGGATTACTCTGTAAATTCCATAATCAAATGGATTAATATTCTGTCTAATTTTGTGCTTCTGTACCTGATAATGTTTCCTCATTTCCCTCTGCTTAAAACTATTGGTAATAAGCATTTTTCTCTGCTGTCTCTTGTGCAGCCCTTACGGTTTTTAGACAGGTTTTTACACAGATATCGTCTTCCTGATGAAGTCTGACAGGGCAAATGTAACTCTAGGAATGGGAATGTTTCACGACTAGTAAATGTTTGGTAAATGTCCAAAAAAATTCAGTGATTTTTAGGTCTGATAAAAGGAGCCATGAACAGTTCTAGGAAATGAACTTTTATTTTTCTACCAAACACTGCAGACAGATACATCTCTGTGCTGGTATGCAGAGATTACTCCTGTGGATGATCTCTACAGGCAGTCTGCTCGCCGTGTTTCTGTAATCAAACTGCCAGCTCGTATTGCTTGTGGCACTACTTTGTTAAGAAACAATTTGAAAAGATGATGAGTTGAAATAGAAAAGGAGTCCTGAACGTCTAGGGGAATTGAGTACTGGGGGAGTGTAGCTCTTTTGGAAACTGTCAGGCTTGGCTCTATGCTCATGACAAGGAGTACAGGTGAGATTATCTGTACTCTGCCACCAATAACCATCTGTATTGTTCTTTTTAGTTATATTCTTAGTTACCAGGAAGTAACTAAGCCTGATCTCTCTCACACTTCTTTTCACATCAATGTGGCTCTGTTGATTTTCCTTTACAGCAGTGTGAAAGAAAAAATTGATGTATTAAGGAAACATTTTCCTCCCTTTCATCAGACAAAGGGTAATAATATTTTTTAAGTGACATAGGGAAAAAGAGGAGTAGTGTAGTCAGACTTGAACATTCAGTAGAAAAATGAGTCTTGGGATGCATAAAATATCTGTTTAGGCAAGTTCGAACTAATTTTATGAACCATTCACCCAGCTCAACTTTCTTTTTCTATCTCATTTTCCTTTACCAGCTGAAAACAAATATAGCAAACATCAGTAGACCTTGAAAAAACACATTAAAATTGAGCACAAGGTTCCTCCTTTCTATCAATATATCTCAGCTAAATTGAAATACAACTATACTTTTTAAGATGACAGCTTTCAAGAAAATGCTATCAAGTTTAACTTTAAAAAAGACTGGTTTAGGTCAGTCTAAGAAACTTATGTAATGATATACTCCAGAATATGCTGTGAAGAACTATCAACAGATATGTTCAAACCCAAAATGCGCATACCACATTATTTAAAGGTCTGCATGTATGTGTTGCTTTGTCTTTATAGGTTGTTAATTATAATGTCATAAACCACAAAGAACCTACAGCCAAAGGCATTCATAATGATGTTAGATTGAAATGTGTACTACTGCATTTGTGAGCACTCATTTCCTTTTTTATTACTGCTTTTTGGATATGAATTGGCATTTCCATCCCCAGGAGCAGAAACAGTTTCCTTAAACAACAACAACAACCAAGCAGCTCCAGTGACTGCTCAGTGCCAGTACCATTAGATATGACATGACCTTTGGTATGGGAGGATCTGAGTTAGAAAAGTAGTTGCTATTAATTGGTTCCAGAATTCAGAGGTGTGGGTAGCTGGCGGCTTCACTAGGCTTCCCAGCTTTATAAGGCTCTTCAAAATATATACCCTGTGCACTGACCTCCACAGAAGAGTTTGGTGCTGGTATGAGGTGTACCCATATATTTGTACCTTCATTCCCTCAAAAAACAGGTAAAGAAACTGCCTGTAATTTGTCAGATAAACAAATGGCATGCCCATCAGACAGGGCAATGTGCAGAAGCTGTTTGAAGTTGTTAGGAATGGTTGGTAGAGCTGGCTCAAAGCAACTCCACTGTAGTGTCGCTATCAAGTTGCCAGGTTTGTTTCTTTGACAGTTTTTGGTAATCTTCAGTGATAGGAAGCTGGTGTGTGTTTCGAAGAAGAGGTACAAGGACATACTCTGAATTTCATGGGTCAGTACCCTGCCTTAAAACATGAATTAGTTACAGAAAAAACAGGCTGTAAACACTAGCTCTTGTGCCTTGAGAAGGGAGGGCTCACGTGTTTTGTTCAAAGCTTTACATTCTGTGTGGGGACCCTGCTGGACTTCCAAGCAAAGCACCTCTTGTCCTCAGTAGGATCAGGATTACACATCTAGATTTGCCTCTCATGGCCAAAAGATTATGAGTGATGTAAAAGGAATGAGACAGATGCCCAGTTGGTGCCACCAACTGGTACAGGTACATGAAAGCCCATAGCATTGCTTTGATTTACGTTGTTTGGAGGTTTAGTTCTGAACACAACCACATTATTAGGACAGATGATACCTGCTGAACCTCATCACAGCTGTTGCTGTGCTACTTAGATGTGAAGACAAACTTTACCTCCTTAAATGAGAAAAACCTACCCTCCCCTGGTGCTGCCCAGCTTCTTGGCAGGATCTGAAACTGCCTGTCCTGCCTGAAGGACAAGGCAGCCTGGCTTTATGGGCTGTCAGCACAAAAACCTTATCTACACGTTCTCTCTGTCCCTGATTGTCCTGTCTGCAGGACATAGCAAAAACAGGTTTGCTAAAACTCACCTTGTACAATGCTTCCATTTTGTTCTGATCTTGGCCTGAAAATTCCTCTTTTCTGAAACCCATAAAAACTGAAGAAGTTGACTTTATTCCTTAAAAAAAAAAGGCTAAAATCCAGCCTCTCTTCCTTCTGAATGAGGGCTTAGGACCTTCACTCTTAACTGAAAATTGTTCACTAGTTACTGTTTTAACTAGCTAGAAACATAGGTTTTGTCATTAAATCTTCCAGAGAGTTGCTAGAAGTTAGTGCAAAAGCGTAAGGAGGCACAATTTCATTTCATTTCTAGGAACTTTTGCATATGCTCTTTCCAAAGCAATTCAATGAAAAATGTGATAGTGTCATAAGCACTGAGAGACAAAGATCTGATAATTTAGGATGCAAAGTGTGTGTGTGTGTGTGTGTGTGTTAAAATTTACTAAAATATGGCTTTGATTGATGTCATGACTGAAAACTGCTATGACTGATGACATTTCAATGGTCTTTGTGAAATGGAAAGACCTAAAGCTTCAGATCATCCATCATGCGCAGATGTTTACTTTGTTGCTAGGGTTCCCATTCCTATAAAGGAGGTTGCCTGGGTGGGTTATAGTAAGAGCACCAGCATTCTCCATGGCATCCCAGCTCATGGCTAACTGGAGAAACTGAGAACTGCCAGGTATGACGCTTTACACAAGTTCTAAGTTTATTTCAGAATTTGTAAAGTGTACACATGACACAGACATTGGAGTTCACTTTGGCAGTTAGGTTTTGCACTTGGTTTACTCATGGCAGGATTGTTTTCTGGTCCCACTGTTAGGGATTGTTATGGACTTGGAAAAAAAAAAGGTAAGAAGTTTCATTTCTCCAACTGGAGTTCACTTTTAATGGGAGTGGTTTTTATTGAGGAGGAAGGTTCAGTTAATGAAACATAACTGATGATGCACTAGGGACTTTGCTGTTCATATTGATGCTCATGTAAGGGCTTAGGTCACTATACTGATATGACCAAGATAAGCCCGCAATATGAGAGTGCACAGATAAGATATTTGCCTTGTTATTCTGTTATATTGTATTTGTAATAAGTTGTGTAGTGCTATTTAATTTTCAGCTATTATGCCCAAGATTGATAGATTCTGGTTATCTTGTATAAATAGCATAGTATACAGACAGGACCAGCCCCAGACAAAAAAGTCAAGTGATTATGTGGGAGCCTGCAGGCCTGTCCAGACCATCCAGGAGAGTTTCCTGACCATCAGATTATTGGATGGTACCTGGCCTGGTACCCAGCTTATCTGGTCATATTCCTAGGCAGGCTGAACTCTCCTCTGGATTTGTAAGTGTGCCCAGAGAGGCAGCAGCTGCAGAGCTGAGGGGTAACCCCCTCCCACATCTTTGTTGCTCTAAAACAGAGACTAAGCCAAGACCTGTGCCCCTAGTTTGGCACGTGTAGCACCAGCCATGAAAGTCAGGAACTTGGTAGATGAGTGTAATGGGGATGTGATGGGGACAGGAGGTTGAGGAAGCAGGGGCCAAGTCATGGCATGAAAATTCAAACTGAAGAGTGATATAGGTTGGAATAGAGGAAGAAGACAATGACCGCATGAAAGGAGAAGACAAATTTGCATTTTTAAGACCCATCTAGGTCTTGGATTTTGATGGACTCCAAAATGTCTAAAGCCTAGCCTGAAAGTAATTTTCAAATGTTAGCTTATTATGAAAAGAATATGTGTGATGTTGCAGTTTGGTAATAGTAGACATATACCTGGGGATAAAGTTAAGTTCACATGTTAAATTTTCATGCTGTCATAGCTTGAGTTTTATTCAAGAAATATTTTACCCAGGAGGATTTGTATTTGCCTGAGTGACTTAAGGTGCCAGATGGCTGAAGGTACTTCAGCTTCGTTCTTTTCTCTAACACTGACTACCTGCCAGTTCCTCACTCTTTTAAATACTGTATGTACCTAAGAAAAAATATTGCTCCGTAAGAAAAAAAGAAATATCTCACTGTTGCTAAAAGACATATGAAAAATCCAGTGCTGCATAAGCTCAAAAAGCACAACATCTCATCTGATCAGAACCTGCTTGTGCTTCAGGCTCTCAAAGGAAGCACCTCGTCAGGGTCCACCTCTCCGAAAGAGATTGCAGATAGGATAGTTTAAGGACCCTGAGACAGCTTTAACAAATTATTAGTTTAACTTGAGAGAAAAATGCCCTTGCCTCCACTTGGAGATGCAGATGTGACAAAGGTCTGTAGGATCAGATCTCCCCATGGCATTACCCCATTCTCAATTCACAGTTTAGCAGTCTTCACAGGACAGGCCATCTTTTGAACAGTGTAATTTCATGACACTATCCATTTAGTCCTGTAACAGGTATTGCCATTGCTAGTAACAGGTCATAGGCTCTATATCGAGTTTGTAAGGCCTCAGAACTGAGGCTTGGTAAGTTTACTCTCTCTGAACTTCTCTTGACCTGCCTTCAGCTTTGATTTCCCCTGTTTAGCTGTGACAGCAGATTCTTTAATTGACCAGGTAGCTATGTCTAATTTGTTTTACTTTGTTTATCTTTGTGTGGTTCAACAGATAGCTTTATATAAATAGGAATAACAAGCAGTTATGCTGTGTAGAATAAGATATTTATGGCTCTAACGTAGTGATGTCATTCAAAGAAATGCGTACTTGGCATTATAGCAGATGCCTTGAGAGATGGAGACATAGGATGGGCATAGAGGCATGCAGGCATGGAACGATAAGAGACATAGGTGATAAGGCACAGATGAGCACTGGGGACCCCATAGCTATAGACAGCTCAATAGTCATCAGTTAAAGAAATGCAGACACGGGGATGGAAAAAAAATGGGTTCAGGGGTAACTCAGAGAACACAGAAATAATATCTATCATATGCAAAATTCATCATGTAATGAAACCTGGATGTATGGAGCTGCAGACCAGCAAGCAATGAGCAATGGTGCAAATGCATGTTAACAAACATACAAAAATAACCTGAGTATATTCTGAAATGAAGAAGAAACTACATGGGCATCATGACTGTCCTGGTGCAGAATGGCTAACAAAAGTTGTGTGTCACAGCAAGGTGGAAAGGTGGAAACATATTACTTTGTTTTGCTTGTAATCCTTGTTGAGTAATCCTGGCATATTCTGCCCTTAGCATTAAAAACATAAATATTGAGAAGATGGTTTGATTGAAGGCGATCTAGAGTTTTGTTCTGCTTGAGTGTTGCACTAGATGGGAGTAAAGTCAGGTGAAACAAATGTTTGTTTGGTATTAATGAACAAAAATGTCCCCTACTTTGGCATGAGAAAAATAAAAACTGAATGGAAAATAGTTGCGTATTTTTCTCCCTGGCTTACCGTCATGTACGGACCACAGCTTTAAATTCCAGTGTTAGTCTTCATTATGTATGAAATTGCACAGTTCTGTTGGTATAATTCTCTTACCTTCAATAAAGGAACATGAATTAGATATTTAGCTTAATTGCATAGTGTTAAGTCAGAGCAGTATTTCTAGCATCTAAATTGTATTAGTCAAGACATCCCAGGGCCTGAAAGAGCAGAAGGCAGAAGGGGATACTATTTTTTCTGGGTACTAAATTGGTACAGATGTGAGGTACTCCTGGTCTAGTTCAGTACCTACTATGTCTCTGGCATGTCTCTGAAATCTTCCCCCATGTAGGTCTGCATACAGCTGGGCAGGCAATGTGGCTTTGACTACACTGTACACTAATCAGGCTTTCAAATGAAGATGGAGCATAATTAAAGTCAGTGTAAAATAACCCAGAAGGCAGTAACACATTTTAACAGGCCATAGCTCTTTGACATTTGTATAATAAAAAAAGTGTGCTTTCTCCTTAGGGGTACAAACCCAGAAGGTGTTCGATCTGACTTAGCTGGAGGGGCTAATGACCTTCAAAAAGATGTGCCATGCCTTGCAGAATACAGCTGTAAGGCATGAAAACAGTTCCTTTCTGTTTCTGTGCTGCAGACACCAGCCTGGCTTGTGGCCTCAACTCACATGCAGAGCCCAGCAGTAGAAAATATAATTCTGTTCTGCAGAGGCAGCAGTGCAATGCTCTTGCTTTGAATGTCACCTCACACATCAGCCTCTTTTTTGCCTCTCATGCGTGGAAGTACTTAGACTCTCCAGAGTGGCAGAAATATGTTTGCCAGCTCTTGCGGACTCATCTATTTGAGCCAAATGAATTTTCAGGTGGTAAAGGTGTCTAAAAAGGTAGAGAAGAAAGACCACCCAGGAGTTTTCAGATCTTGAGTGAGACATCTCTCCAGCTTGGGCACCAATAGCAAATTCAGGGCAACTTTTGCTTCCCCTGTGAATGCACAGTAATGGAATTCCTGCTGTCCCGGAGGAAAAAATGCTGATTTGGGATCAGTAGTAACACTGCTGTACAGGGCACTGTATCGAAGAAAATGCAGATGTTTCAGAGGGTTACGTCACATTCTGTCCCACCAGGGCTGTGTGGCCACAGTGACCAAAAAAGTAAAAGAAAAAAATGAGCCATTTGATTTAGAATGGCAGCTAAGGCAGGAGTTACACTACTGTGCACATAAATTTCCACCTGATCATTTCTCTAAAATTAGATTGATGTATTGAGTCTTGAAAAATACTAGTGGGGGTCTGGAAGGTAGAAATAGGGGTCCTGCACTAATGCAGTTTTGTAGGTATCGGTCTGTCTGGTTTAGAGCATAGGTGGGACTTCATGAATAAAACTCTCCAGGCAGAGATATTAGTGTTCTGGGAGGTATTAGTCCAGTCTGCCAAGATCTAGATGAACTTATGTGAGGTAGAAACTATGAAGAGTGCACTGTTCAAGAGAATTCCCTGCAGAGACAGCAAAGGCACTGGGGCAGTTCCCTTGCACCTAAAAGGTTTGGAGTGTCATGGGGGTCCATCATTTTCTGTCTATCCCAAGGTGCTCAGCCACCACTTAAGTCATTTTCCCATCTCATCATCATGTAAATGAAATGCACCATGTTTCTGTAAGAGGCTATTAGACTGCTGTGATGAGTATTTTTTATTTGATTGGATAAAGTAAATTTACATGGACTTACGATTCCAAACATATTTTCCATTTTGTTTACAGCCAATATATAGAAAAAACCTGATGGTCCATAATCAGGAAAGCACAGAAGTCTCTTAAAACATAGAGCAGAATTCTCATTAGGGTTGATATAATAAGGTCAATAATTTGGAAATAATGCTACCGTATCAGTATTTCTATATACTTTTCTTCTCAGGGGTTCATAAATCTCTCATAAAAAAGCAATTGTCTCAGAATGAAAAACCAGTGGGTAAAATTTTATATAAAATTAGTTAAGCATTGGTTTTAATTTGAAATATTTTCCTGTGTTTTCCACTGCTGGTTTGCTCATCTTTGACAAAAAAGACAAATAGTTACTTTTATGAAACAGTCCTGAGGAGGTAAAAAGCTCTCATTTGAGCTCAGCTGTTCAAATTTAGAATCCTCTGAAATGTGCATTTTCCCTCCCACTGTCATGCTGGGAGGCGGCAGGAGGGAAGGCTTAGAAGGAAGGAGCATCTTTGCTGCCTTGACTGCTTGCTGCAGTGCATGCGGGTCAGGGCCCTTTGCTTGCACCTGACCTCCCAGCATTTTGTTTCTGCTGAGAAAATGCCCTCAACATCTGTGTGCCTGCTAATGGACATGTGTAAAACTGGCAGTGTCCTGGTGACAGCGTGCCACTTCATAGCCAAGCCGAGCTACTGCCCTCCAGGTGGGCATTATGTTGCCTGTTCTGCTGGTAGGACACATCTGGACAATTAAGGCCATCCCTACACAGCCACCCAGAAGACTGGTACTGGTTATATGAAAATACAAATAGCAGTGGAAGCAAAAGGAGAGGGAAAAGGATGGAAATTTTGCGTTAGGGTTTTCATTTCAAAACATGACGCTGTGAGGGTACTAAATATAGGGTACTAAAGACACAGATGGCAGAAAGATGTTTTCAGAACTGCGTGTTCAATATCTCTTGAACTAAATAAGAGTTCCATTTCCAGGGCATAACTGGAAATGACACAGGTCGGTAGCACACCTTTAGACAGCAAAATGCCTTTTAAATTTGACCTTAATTATTTAACATCTGAATTGTGAACCTTGGACACCTGTAAACTTCTGAGAATTTCAGCCTTTGTATTCTTTGTCTGTTTCAGCATTTCTGGATGTTTTGTCATTTGTGTAATGAAATTACAGGAAACGGGCAGGTAATTTTCTAATTGGAATATTATAATTTTGTATTTTCTAAAATAATTTTTAAAAATTATAAAACTGTGCTGGACTTCATGGTCCGTAGTTCATCAAGAGCATTCAAATAACAGGTAATGTTAATCAAATGCTTATTCATGTGTTTTACAGGTAATTTCAGTGGTTTTGACTTTATTAAAATAAAAATGGATGTATTTTTATTGTGACAGAAGAAGCTACAATAAATTAATGGATATGTTTCTCAGCTCATTAAAAAGGTAGCAGCTTGATATTGCATTGTTACTGCTGATTGCTTCTATAGTGAGAAAATGTATGGCTATTCATTGCAGGCAGTAATGATAGATAATAATTGGTTTTAAAGATGCCACCAGAAAACTCTAGCGAATGGAGGAAGTGAAACAATGCCGACATGACCAAATGAAATAAAATGTACGATACATTGCTATGTATTACAAAACTACTTCTGGTAGCTGAATACCAGCTCAATACCGCAAAAAAAAATGCTTGTAAGGTTTTTCAATATTTAGCCAAAAGTCAGCATATGTTTTCATCTGATGTATAATTGCATGTGCCAATAATGTACGTGAAAGTGAACCACTATCTGGCAGTTTGGTTGGATTTACACAGATGCTATATTCTGACATTATGAAAAAAAATCTGGTTTTGTCTCACAGCATATTTACAATTCAGGTAAAACTCAGACTTAGTGGAAGTTTGCACTATCCAAAAGGGACAGTGAATAATTCTACAGAAATTAGGAGAAGTGCTACCAGAAAGAGAATTGCTACTTCAAGTCCAACTATATTTGATTGCTTTCCCTATGATCATGTTTAATCCAATGTAAGGAAGGCATTTTATTTGCTGTACAATCCTATTCTTATGGAAGACGAGTTGTTTTTTATGGTGGACTGTACCCAGATACTGCTTTATTAACTGAGGGTTTTTTTTCTGCCCTATGTTAATTCCGTTTGTGTGTCGTTCTTTCCTGCACATCTGTGTTGCTGTGGGTGTTCTGAGAAAATATGTAGAGGATGAATGCTGCTGGTTGTTATGTGGGGCTATGGACGGTTGGTATTTGGCTTTATAAAAAGGAAATAATTCCAGAGATTCTTGTAGAACAGGTCAAGGTTCATACCTCGTAAGCTAAATAATATAGAATTACCAGACAAAGCAATTATATTGTGGAATAAGAGATCCCCAGGGGTTGTTACAGAGGTTTAACTACTGTGTCTGTAATTATATCACTAAAATGCCTTGCCAGATTAGGCTGAACAACCATTCTGAACCTAAAGACAGTCTGTGGTAGCTCTCTCAGAATCCCTTCAGTGTTGCTGTGAAAACAGAAGTATGGAATTTGAACATCACAGGCCAGATCCTGTGAGAGAAGAAGGTAGCCTTTAAAGCACTGAATGGATGTGCTCCTTCAGGGTGAGAGTTATGTATGCGTCACCACATGATTACTGAGGGAAATGTTTCCCTTCTAAAGCCATACCTTTAGATAACAGAAAATACTACTGTGTTCTGAGGACCTGCTCCTGATAGCCTTTGTTTCAATGGCCTTAATTCAGTTGTAAAAGAAGGCTGGCAGGCTTTTATGACTTGATAGCACATGGTCATGGTGCTGTGTTGGCTATGCCTGTCCTCCGGCAGCTGCTGTCACAGCCTGGCTCCCAGCAGAGAGACCCTGTCCTGTGCTGAGTTGAAGCACTTCCTTGTGAGTTGGGATGGGGAAGATTCTGGCGCCTGCTCCCTTCTGCTCTGCCGAAGGGTTCACAATCTCCTGGAGAGGGCACAAGTGAAGAGCTTTCTTAAATTCCAGCTAAATCAGCCTAGAAAAATCACTGTCAGAGCTCTACCTACACAGCAGTGACATTGGTCAGATTTGATACCTAAAGGTATCTAGACTTGGACATCCGTTTCAGGTCCGGCCTTCTAGACAATGTCCTTTGCTGTGTCAGTTCTCAAATTTGTTTTTCATTAACTTCCTTCCTAATGCCAAGACTTTCAAATTCTTCTGCCTTAATCTGAGATCCTCGATATTGAAATCAAGCCTCAAAAGATGTGAGCAGGACTGGATGTATTCTGAATACTACTGGCTTTTGCTAAATTAGTCAAAGCCAAAGTCACTCATTTTGAAGCCAGAGTTTAGTTTTGTGTGTCAGGAGGTTGTGTCCAGAAGGTTTTCAAAATAGCTTCTGGATTAACAACATTGAGTTTACCTCCTTTTGTTTTCCCCTTCCAGTAATGTTTTATTGGAAAATTATTTTGTCCTAATTACAGAAAGTAGAGTAAATTTGCATGTTTTCTACCTTGGGAAGTCCTGACACTTCTAATGGGAACTTGATTGAGATGGGAATGGTTGGGATGGGAATGGCCATCCAAAAAGTCTGATAAGCTAGGAAATGTCAGCCATCCATTTCTTCCCATTTTTAATACAGATCTACAGTGAAATACTTAAGTTGAATCACTATCATTTCATTGGTTTAGAGCATAGCGTGACGTAAGCAGATAGAAATATCTTGAGATCGAGGTGGAACAGATAAAATATCTAACAAGACTTTTTCTAGAACTGATGTATAGAAACTCCATTAAGATCTTCAATACACCTTTTAAAGAGCCTTTGCCTCACCAAAAAAACCCAACAAAAGCTAGACTAATACGAAGCAAACTATCTTTATTATGGACTACAGTAATTGCTTTCAAATTGATAACTATCATACTTTCCCATTACTTTTTTCTCACATCTTTACTAATTATGGTGCAGTAGTGGACATAACCCTGGCAATTTAAAACAAGCAGAAGTTTCACTGCAATCATAGCTTTCACTGCGTAATTGCAATCTCTAATTGCATGAATGCAATGAATGCATGAATGCAGCCCATTTGTTTACACTGTTCACTTAGCAAGTATGCCAACTAAGGCATTTGATTCCTAGTCACACAGTTGATAGTCACACAGCTGACTTTTTCCAAGACATATTTGGTGAAAGCGTCTCTTTCCACAGTAGTTTTTGACACAATGGGATCTTGATCATGATTGGGGTTTCTGGCTGATGTTATAATTCAGACAGTAGTAATGACCTCACATCCAAGAGAGGACAAATGAAAAACTATCAGACAAAATAAATTAAAGGTGAAGAAGAGGTCTGAATTTGATTGGACAGTCATCCTTTTTGGAGAGATATTTTCTTTTCTGTTCTTTATTGTGAATCTCTCTTGGTTTTGCCTTTACTGAATGTACACTCCAATGTGACTTGGTGCTTTTCTTTTGAAATCAATAATCATTGAAGTTATGTGGCACTTACTGTTAACCCAAGACATTTTTTTCTCTGTACAGAACTAATAAATCTTATCCAAAACAATTTCTCCTTTTTCTTCAGAACACGTTTTACAGAAAATTATTTACAAATATGCATCTCTGTGCATGCGGAAACAAATATATTTACATGCTTTTGAGTTGTTTTACCACATAACTTAGATTTCCACATATATACAAAAGAACAAAAATTTAAGATTAACTTTGAATTGTGTAAAAGACTAAGGATTCTGTAATGACTGCTTGGTGGAAATGAGGGTTGTCAAACTCATTGTCATGGTAATTACTCTAGTGTTCAGTCTTCTAATTAATATTAGCTAGAAATTGTGACATTCAAGGGGATTGCTTATGATAATAAGTACTGTCAGCATCTAGTGACCAATATTTCTATGCTCTTAAATTTACACTTTAAGTTCTCCAGATAGAGAAAAATCTAGTATTTTAAAAAGAAAATAAATAAAAAGCCTTGAAATTGAGGATTTAACCTTTTCTGCCTGCAGAGGTGTCTTGCTGGGTAGCTGGTGTGAAACAGCTTATTACAGCACCCAATTGCAGTTCTTCACTTCTGCAACATCTTCTTTGAGGAGGTTTCATAGTATTCTGTGAATGTAAGGAAAGTTCTCCTTGTTACCAGAGGCAGACAAGTGTCAAATCTGTTATACTAATTATGAAATAAAGTTTCATTTACATTTTTAGTCCTTTTAGAAAGCAGAGTTGAAAGACAGTTTCAGGCATTACACCTCCCTGTTGGTGACACTGACAAATAGTACAGTTTTACACTTGAATCATAATCTTTAGAAATGTTTTCCCATCTTCATTGTTCCTCAGGGAAGGGCTTACATGAACAAGAGCAATACTAATACCCGGAGAGAGCAAGGGAATACTGACTACACACAAACTGCTGTCTAATGCACTATTACATAAACTGAAAATACAGGGAAGGAAACTGTTTTCTGTAATTCTTTTCATCACAAGGTTTAAGGAGTCCTTTAATAGAGGCAGATAAATTTATCATTCAGGGTAAAAGTGATTAAGAGTGATTTTTCTTGCACTCTCTGAACCACCTCCTGAGCGGTTCAGTGGATATTTCCCCCATGGTCCAGAACAGGATCTGAACCTCCAGTCTGGCAGAAGCTGACCCTTCACAAGGCTACGAGGAGGCTAAGGACAGCATGGGATGTCCTTCTGCCCCCCTGAAAAGCCATAGACTTGTGTCCTTCAGAGCCAAAGCTCAGCCTTATTAGAAGCTGGCCTTTTGCAGTTTAAGTGGTGCAGGCACCACCGCGTGCCAGCACGGTGTCCTTAATGGATGCACCACAGAAAGAGAGTGACTCCATTAAACCAAAGTACAGCCTTTTAATTCCCTTTGGTCCTGAGCGCTCACTTATCACTATCTCACAGCATCCTACATCCAAATCAAACCTGCCAGCTGCTTGGAGCTCTAGTTGTATTTAATTTAGTTAGTTAAAGCAGCACCTCTACTTCTCCCTCCCAACCGCAGACAGGCTCCTTTCATGCTATGCTGAGTGGGCGTTTTCTCTCCTGACATGAAAGGGCAGCCAATTTGTAAGGGGGAAAATTAAATTTAGGACACTTAGTTCATATGAGAGGAAGGAAAATAGAGCAGAGGGGTGAGACAGGGGTATAGCATTTATAATGTGCATTCAATGCACATTACATATATATATACATATATATATACATATATACATTACATATATATATACTTGCAGAAACAGTAAAGATAATAGATCAAAAAACAGCTAGTAATTTTTGAACAATTGGTAATGCTGCACATCTTTTCATAATAGGCTATTTTGTATTTATTGCTAAGACTGCATGAGTTTTATAAATTCTTCTTTTGTCCCCAGAAAGAAAGAAAAATCAAATTTCCTTCTACCCTACCCCTGGAAATCCAGAAAAGCCCTAAACCACAATATTTTACCATGAGTTTGAGTGATCTGAATTCAAATTTTTATGTGTGTTTAAGGGTTTCTTTATGATTCTGAGCAAGTCCCTCAGCAGTTACCACTTCCAGTGCTCCAGTCCCCCATCTGTTAAACAGGACTAGGTCATCTTTTAGTTCTCCATTTATTGTAGTTCACTCAGGAATCCTCTGAAGCACGTATTGGCCATGGATATATGCAGCTCCTATCAAAATTAACTCTGAGGTGTGTTTTTCTTTCAGTCTGCCTGCATGAATCCCCTTAAAACCAGTCTCTATAGAGCTGTGACCCTGAAGCAGGGGACTATAAAAGAGGATTTAACTGTGGGAAAGAATACGATTGGATATGTAAATAGCAGAAGATACCAAGTGATTGCTCAGCAGGAGGGCAGGCATGTGCTGCATGCCTCAGGAAAGACAGCAAAGAGTCCTGCTGAAGTTTTACCTTCCAAGATCTGCTTTGTAAAGAGTGATGCATTTGCAGAGAGTAGACGTGTGTAGCTTATACTTATGCAGTAGAACAAGCCTGGTTTGGGACACAAACTTTCTGCATGATGGAGAAACCACTGTTGTGGAGGTTTTTGCATCACTAACTTTTCTGGAAGCCCTGAAGTAAAATATAGCAATTCAGATTCACATGTACGTTCATTCTGTTGGTGTTCCTCACAAATGTGAAATATGTTTCCCTTGGTGAATTTAGACTTGATACTTGATTTTTGTCTTTTTGAAGATAAAAAGTTCATTCGCATTCTCTCCTTCATCCTATGCCTTCCTGTCCTGGAGCATTGGTTGCCTCCAAAAGCAAGAAGGTAACAGGTACATCCCGAACAACCACTTCTTGCCCTTTAGCTGAGGCTGACAGTGAGGGAAGAGGGGCTGCTTAATTTTTTCCTAAAGAAAACAAAGGTCTCTTGGCATCTACTGACAAATCCTTAAGCACAGCTATTGCAGTATTAGCTCCTACAATCAGTGATCAGGTCCTTTTGCACACAGTGTTACCCATACACCCTTAGGAGGTTGTTCTTGAATTAAGACCATACTGTCTATGCAAACCAAGCTGAATGGCAGAATTTGGAGTTCATGCTGAGTTAGGTCTGTACTCTTTATTCCTATGGCTGTGTCCTGAGTTTAACTGATTTGATTAGTGGTTCCCCATGGAACTTTCGGGTAAACAGCTTTGTATTACTTAAATTTCACAAAATTCCATCTGCTGTTTTGATATACGAGGTCAGAAAATATTAAAAAGATTATACATACAAATACAGTGTTTCATGCGGATTGTTCCTTTCCCCGCGATTGATTTGCCATGGTGTCTTGTAATTTATTCACGCAAGGGAGCTGTGATGGATGATGTAAATTATTTTGGTTTTCCCTTTTGACTTAAATAATAATAATTGCTAATATCTTAGTGTAATATGGAAATATGGGCATAAGATTTGGCAAAGTGCTGCAAAGTTACTTTTTTTCTTTACGGCAACAGCAATTATAAGCATGAGTTCATTATTCAGAAAGAATGTGTTTCTTTAACAGAGGGAAAATGTCACAGTTTAAGAACATTACATGGATGCTGAGAGGTGATGCTGTCAGATACACATCCAAATAAAAGATAATCAAATGGAGATATCCTTTTTTTTAGCCAGTGGTCTTTTTTTCAAACCTTAACTCATGGCAAGAGATACAAATATAATAGGTTCTGAAGATGAAAATATAGGTCCTGGCATAGAAGTAAGCATTTTGTAAAGCTGCCTTTTATGCATATCTCTAGGGATGGAAGCTTAGAAATACAAATTGGAACTGGAAAACAGAATGTAAAACAGCCTGAGCTGTTTTAAAACAACTGAGCAGGACCTTGCAGAGCTGCATCTATCCCAGTATAAGTCACTGTATTTTAGTGAACCTGCACATGTTTTCAGTATTAACTTGGTTTTAAAAAACTGTTTTTTAACACAGTCACATATGATGTATAAGCCATCTATACAGTTTAACAGAAAGATCATGGGAGTGTACACTGAGGCAGGACAAATGTCTCATCCAGAACCGGTCACTCAGGTCAGGAATGTCTGAACCATGGAACATGGGAACCATGTGAGTGGTGTCCCAGTGCCTTTGTATTAACAAGCCTCACTGCTTCTCCACCAGAGGTTGCTCTCTGAAAGATGTAGATTGGCAGGAGGTAGCAGAGGTTCCCCAGATATCCCATGGTTAGATTGTGTGAGGACTGGTAGACTGAGTGTTCACCGGGGTGACACAGGCAATGAGGTCTCAGCAATGCCTGGTTGCCACCAGCAGCCAGGGACTCGAGTCACCTAGCACAGCTCTGCTGCTAGCTATGTAACGTAGCCCTGACACGAGCCTAACTTGAACCATGGATGTGCTGATAAATCTGAACAGATTGACTGCTTTGATGAAAATCAGGCAAAATAAGGCAGAAAGTGGGACAAAAGAAGCAGAGTGCTCTGAGGTGACTCGAGTGACCTCAGTGAAGAGCTGTAAATCTGAATCCTCATCCCCTGATGTCCCTAATACCATCACACTGCTGGTTTTCTTTCCTCCTTGTACTAAAGAACTTGAGTCTCCCCAAAGTAGCAATAGAAAACTGCGAGGCAGCTCATCTTCCTTTTGCTGCTTCAGATCTTGTCCTCTGGAAGATACCTACTTATAGGCTGCATATCTATTTTCAAGTTTTGATCTCCATGCCAAATCATGATTCCTAAGACATCAATCTCTTAAGCTCATGAAATTCTCATCCTTAATGCTCACTGTTTGGATAACATCCTGTGGATGGCCTCTGTGTAGGATGATATACTGGCTCTGTTCCTGTTCATGCAGAATCACAAGGCAGAAGACTCACAGTGATAAGATGCTTTTGGTGAACGTGCCTTCCAAGAGCCCATTTCCTCATCTTCTGTTTTCTATTGTGACTGCCAGGTGCCACCAGGAGAAGGACCTTTTACAGCATCATGCTTTTGTTGGTGTGACCCCTTGATGAAAGAGGTTGCTGATAGGTCACTACAAGTAATAACTCTCTCTGTTGGGATATTGTGTCCAGAGTGAAGGCTTGCAAGGACTATAGACTGGCCAAGAGGGTGGAATTCAAATAGTCTCTTTTCCTGGCTGAGGCAATGCTCTGAGTACACAAAAGGCAGCGGTGTGTCTGTATCAGAAGCAGCCTGTACTGTCTGCCAGCAGTACAAAGAGTATTGTTCCTCCCGTTTCCCATGAACAAAGACCCACATATGGGAATCACAGAATGTAATAAAAAAAAAAAAGGGGAGATAGCCAGGAGCTAATGGGAAGTGACAAAACCCTTCATATACTTTCTCTTCCTGTAATATCTAAATTTATCGCCTCAGATACAGAAAGTGCTTCTTCAGCCAAGCCAAGGGTCAGAAGATCACGTTCAAGTATGGAAAATAAATCGCATGTTTGATGTTCCTCTGTGCCATGGAAACATGAGACAGTCAAATAAAAATCCACCAAAAATAGGTGAGCTAGCAATGCATTAGAAAGTGTGAAACCACAAATTATCCTGGTAAACCTGTTCTTACAGTGCTTGTGCAGATAATGTGCATGTGCTTTTACAATAATAAGCATATCCTATGGATTTCTGTATTACCTGCAAAGCACTCAGGCTGATTAGGACCAAGTTTAATTTGGTCCTAATCAGCTTCAGGCAAGTGGACCGCGAAATTAGCTTGACACATTAATTTTATGTTTTATAGCAGGTAGCCTTGCTGAATTTGCCTGACTGTGCTACACCAATTTTATAAGTCTATATATGCATGAAAATATATATATATATATATATAAAACATTTGTCTCAAACACAAGTGCCATGATGTAAGATGATCCAGTTTTTCTTTAGACTACAGGCAATGCCTCTTGGGCCTCACATTTAAAGCATCACACTTTCTTTTGGTTCCAGTCTGCTGACGGTGCTAATGTTTAGTGACAGTTACTCAGTACTAATGATCACCTTTGGGGATTTTCAGAGTGCTTGCCTCTTGTTGGTCACTAGTGAAATGTAATCAATAAATCTGCCAGCCAGGCTTTTCCTCTTGCTTTTCCTATTGGAATTAAATGAACATCACAGTAACAGATTTGTGATGGAGTCCCCTTGCCAGCCAGAGCCATTCCATACATGAGTAATGCCAGTTTAACTGATCTATGAAGCATACCATTAGATTCTAAATACATGAAAGAAAACAGATGAGTAATACATATATTAAGATTGTTCTTGGCTTTAATTCTTCACTGAAAAAAAAAGGAGGAAAGATAAAAATTGTTTAAAAATTTGTTCTGTTTCTCACTTTCTTCCCTGATGAACTGCTCCTATCAGCATTTCTCTTTATAGCTTACATCCATATTGGCATGAAGGACCATTCCTTATTTTTCCTTTCTGACAAGTTCTTCCAAATAATTTTTCTTTCCAGTTCAAAGAGGTGTGTTACTTACTGTAGTCTACATTCAGTAAGTGCCTTTAAAATTTATTTTCATTGTTGTTCACCAGACAAAAGCTACATGTGTTTTCTCTGTAGAGAACAGAGGACGTCACCTTGTAATCTATCAGTAGTATGAATTAAAAGCTAATAATCTTTCATCTCAAAAAAATACATTGCTTATTTGAAACCACTGTACTTAGTATAATGTCATTATGATTGTAAGAGTAATTTCTTTTGTCTTTCCAGCTGTCTGACATAGTACTCCAATAGGTGCTAAATGTTTTCCATTTTGTAGAGAGTACCGTGCCTTTGACCAGAGGCAGAGCAAAATCTTGCAAAGTACCATGGGAGACTTATATAGAAGATATAAGTTTCCTTAAAATTTTTATACAAGTTTAAGAAGAACTGCTTCTGGAAGGCAAGGGTCTGTCCTCATGTGCTAAGAAGTAGTATAATTCCAGAGCTGCTTGTGTTTGTGTTACAGGGCTGTGGGATAATGGCTAAAAGCATCTTACGTGACAGGGGATGAGTAGGTGTTTCTGAATGCTTATAGCATTGTCACAAAGTGAAAGCTCCCAGGCCTTTCAAAAGCAACGGTAGCTTTCATGAGAAAACAGGGAGAAAAAATGAGAATGGCAACCATTTATTTGTTGACCTTCTTCTTTGCTTTGCCAGTAGGAAAGCACAGAGTTTATGTCCTTCTGTAGCTCATTAAGCTTTTCTGACAGTTGACAATTTAAAAGCTGAAATCTGTAACTAAATGGTTACAATAATTACAGTCTAAATGTGGTCTAAAATAGCTACACCTGAGGAAGTCGTGAATTAAGAAAAAATGGGTCCTCTCATGGCAGTCATCTCCTTATCTTGGCCAATTGCATACCATTTTCTTGGTTATATCCTAAGCAACCAAAAGACAGTTAGCTCAAGCACTTGTCCTTCCTGTCAATACTATTCTAATGCAAGTCCTTTGAAAGGCTTTTCCTTTGAGAGCAGAAGCAGAGGCATGCAGAAGCTGCTGGCTGAGCATCACGGGCTGCCTGCAGGGCTGAGGTTATGCTGTGCAGGTCCAGCTGGGTATGGGTCTGTGGACAGGAGACCCTCTCTTTGGCTACTGAACAAGTGCTGCTGTTTTTCTGTGGCTTCAGGAGTGAACTGACATTGACTGTCTTGTTTGGTATGTGGGTTTGAGGCACCAGAGAGAAACCACAGCATCAGAGCCATGGCAGAAGAGTAGGAGGCAGGGTCTAATAGGTTACATTCCACTGAGCTTGCTATAGATATACTTGGAGTTTCAGTAACTCTCAGTTACATCATATAAATGACTCACACTCTGCCTTAGTCCTTGTAGGATGAGGGTCAACTTTTGGCCAATTAAGAAAAGTAAACGCTATCAACTTGCAGACAAACTGCAGTTTCCTGGATTTCGTGAGTTGTGCTGAGTAGGAAAAGGAAAGGAAGTGCAAAAGAGATGAAAGAGGGTGAGTTTGTGTTGCTTTATGTGTTCTCATCTGGTGGTACCTCAATTTATACAAAGTCAACTGAATAATCTTGAAGATTTAGGCCTATTTTGACATAATTTTCTTATAAAAACAACTATTGTAATTCTGCCAATAAAAATGCTTTAGATCCCACATCTTTTTCAAAATGTTAATCACAAATTTAATGCATTTTTCTTAAGCCAAAGGTAACCAAATACTAAACCTGAAAATGGCATATGTGTAATGAAGTATTTCAGAAACAGAACTCGGGAATAAGCTACGAACATATGCACATATGAAATGTGCAACACCTACGTTTGTGTTCTGTATCACTCCTCATATGTGAGTTCTGTCACACGCATGTGAATAAGTAGCATATGGCTTTCAAAAAATACTCCCGTGGATGCTCTTAAAATACATCTCACAAGAAGTGATTCCCCTCTTCTGAGGAAAACTTCCATAGTTTTTCTCCCCATGGGCACTAATATTTTAATTGTTTTTCATCAACGTGTTCATTATCCAAACAGACTGCTCAGCCCTCAAAACAGCAGGAAAAAAAGCTCCCATGAATCCAACCCAGGTGCTAACCGGGTGCTGCAAATTATCGACTTACCATGGGGAGGAATTGCTGTGTCCACCAAGGCAAAAAGACCCTGAGGGGATTAAACACCAAGATCAGTGGGGTAACATCTTCTCAAAACCCTCTTCTCCTCCTCTGTTTGTGACATGGAGGTATTTTCTTACTCCACAAGGGTAGAGAGGAGATTTTGAAAAACCCAATCAGATTAATATTGCTGAGGTTATTGGCATTGCTGCATCCTACTGTGAAGTCTTTAAGGAAACCATGATACCATCACTCTGAGACAACAATGCATGAGCAACCATGCCTTCTCCCCTTTGCTTCTACTCCAGCCTTCACCCCCAGCTTGACCATGCCAGTTGTCTTGCAAAGGGTCTGTTCTGTAGTCTGAATCATTAACATGGTTCAGGTTAAAAACACACCTCCAAGAAAAGGAGATTAATATTTAACTGAAAGCTGTGATTAGAGCAGACCCTGCCATGGGAACAGCAGCATGAGGTGGGGACAGTGAGCCACGCTGCAGGGAGAGGTGAAGATGGGCGAGCATCCATAGGAAGGGCTTCATCTGGGCTTGTCCTTGGGACTCTAACCCTCTGAAATGTCCACAAAAGAAACTGTAAACAGCAGAGGATTTCTGTTTTGATACCAAAGTGATTATTTTTAGCAGTTAGGATAAATTATTTGAAAAGTAAGACTTCCAACCAGGCCTAAATCCTTTGTGTGATGCCATACTGCTGTGGATCAGGGAAGAGTTTTAGGTGCGATGGCTTAGTGAGCATCACTCTGCAGCAGGCACGCAGCCTCATTAGGAAACATGCCAGGCATACCTCCAGGTAGACATGTCCTTATGATCCTCCTGGCGTAACTGTTAGGAAAGTAAGCGCTCACTGCTGAGCTTGGGATGTTTCTGAGCAATGAAGCACGAGGTTTGGCTGCAGGTGTATGATATGAGGCTTGGCTGCAGGTGTGTGATAGGCAGGTCCATTAAGGCTGTTCTTTTCTGGTTTGTCCTGTTTGGGTTTTTTTAAGCTCAGAGAGTTGTGTTGCCAGCACTTCTAAGATGGCATAACAAGAGCAAAGTCAGTTGCTCACAGGAGTGAGCAGCATGTCCGATAGAAAATACTGATGGGATCAGGCCCTGGGACTAAGAAATTCTTATTAAAAGGTTTTTATTTTTTATCACTTCCATTCAGGCCTGTCACCCCTGTTCGATAACTAACACTATTGACTTCAGCTGAGTAAAGATTACATGTGAATGCAGTGACTGATGGATTAGGCCACGACATGTGAGACGTATTTTCTCTTTCCAGAGCACTTTGCTTTGGTCTTTTTACAGATGACAATTACAGCATTTGTGCAGGCTGATAACACTACAGTGCAGCAAATACTCAATTAAATATTTGCTCTGGGTTTTTTCCCCATTTTCAGTGATTGCATGCATGCCAACAAATTTTGAATCCAGTCCAGCATTTGTTTGCACTGTATAACTTTCAGAAATGTAGCAATTATAAGCCATTAAAATGAAAGAATTTATGAAATGCAGATGCCAATTTATAACCTAAGTCAGTGCCTGTATTATATTACTGAACTGACATTTATTTTGTAATTAATAATTAGAACAGGAGTTCCTTCAAGCCATCCACCATTACACAGGACCAAATTATGTCCCTAAGGGGAAATTCTAAGTTAAGAAACTGCATAGGTGTACACGTTGAGGGATCCATAGGGAAGCTGGGGATTTCAGGTGGGCTTTCTGTATAAAGATGGCACAGACTTTCTGCAGAAAACAAAATCTGTCCACTGGTGCAGGAGGTGCTTGAACCAGACTGGAGCATGTTCCTCTAGAGCCCTGAGTACCTATAGGTGCTGAATTATTCCTGTGGATATCTGTATAGGCTGTATAGGGACAGGATGTAGCTTGGGCTGCATGTTCAGAAATTATGCATAAAGAATTAATTTGCTATGGGCTATTGCTGTTTTAACATGAGTGTTGCATATTTCCATGTTAACATAAGACGTATTTCCATATGCTCCACAATTTATTCACAGTTATCCATCCTGAGGCCATCTGTCCAGACGCTAAAGGATAGATGGGGAAGCAAAGAATGATTTGACCTCTTCTGAAAGAGCATTGTATATGGGAGTTCACTTCATATATCTATGCCTGTGCTCTTAACAGAAAAGCCCATTTCACTGTAATCTGACAGCCACTGAGAGAGAAACCATTATCTGCCCATCCTGGGAGGGCCGATAACACCAGTCTTCATAGCATCTAAAAATCTGTGCTGAGGGATAAGGAAAGAAATTAACACACTTTAAAAAGAAAATAATTGCAAGTTACTAACTTATAAATCAGGTTTCATTAATGTGAACCATGTTCTACTGGAACACAAATTTAGAACCACACCCTTTTCTTTGACCAAATCACTTTGGACATGCAAAAGGCAAAGTTTCTAAATGCAGCTTCCTTTTCCTTAATTTCTTTTTTTTTGGTGTACATATTTTTTCATCTAGAAACCCTGCTCAGCCTGGAAATGAAAACATGTAACAATTTTGCTGTGCATCAAAAGAGCATCTGACTCCTTCTATGTCATAAAATAAAACTAGAAGGAACAAAACTGCAAAAACATGCTGTTAAAGTAACATCGTTTGGATGAAAGCAAAGAAATTCAGAGTTAAGTGCCTGGTGTCCTTTAACTCAACCCAATTGTGTCTAGGGGAGATTGCACTTTGCAGCACTTCACTGTGTGATCGTTTCTAACCCTGCAATCCCAAACACAATGGGGTGAATTAAGACTGGAGGGGAAGCATTAACTCTTTGTTGCTGTGGGTGCTGCCAGAGAATCTGGCTGTGTAGTAATAACTTGCTGAAAAATGAGATTCAAACTGCTAAGAAAAGTCAGGGCTGCGTAGTCCCCTGTGAGTCCAGTGTGCTGGTTAAACCCAAAAAAGTTAACAGGAACCAGCAACAAAATACTACTGCATAGCCCTATTTTTACTCTTGAATTGCATCTCTCATATTGCCAGCCCTCAGGCAACAGAAGTGTGAAGTGAATACTTCATACATACACACAAAAAAGTGCATACATAATACATTATAGATCCTTTCACTTCCATACATAAGGTCCCACATGGTGATTTCTTTTCCAGAAAAGGACTTGTGAGAAAATGGCAAGCCTGTTCAGGATTGTAACTGTAGGCAACATGTAAAAAGCCTCTTACCACCACAAATTGAATATAAAAGAAGCTGTGTACCTGTTCAATGTAAAAAAATGCATTGTTGGTTTTGGGGTTTTTAAGCAACTCTCACGTGTAGTATGTTATTTCTGGAGCTGTTGACAGCAGTTGCTAGAGCTGCAAAAGCCCCATGATCAATTCTGAGTTGCTGACCTAAGGAAAGAGTGTTTAATGTGGCTCATCAAGAATCCCAGTTGTCCCATTGCTCTACAAACACAGGTACTTCCAGTCTGCAGAATGTATAACAGAGCACATACCTCATTCAATATTCCTGTGGGCTTCAAATGGACTGAGAATGACACTGGTATCTCTGAAGAGCTCAGTCAAGAGCTTCCTTTCCTGAAATTATAGATATCTTAAAATTAGACATATGGGGATTGAGAGTAGAGGTGACAGTGGCCACATGAATTCTGAGATGTGGCGAGCAAATCAAGGCCACATGTCACCCTCCCTAAACAACTAGGGACAGACCAGAAAAGATACCCCGTGACTAGTTGTTACGGCACACTACCAGAGGCTTAGCACAAAACCTTCATGTAACTATTCCCAGTCTGTCTCCTCAGTGTTTATTTACAACCTGAAGCAGTGGCTTAACCCAGAACTCCTGCACAGTCTCAGAAAACCAGGCTGCAGTTTTGATGTCAAACGGGTTTGTTTTGTTTTATTTTGGGGCTTTTTTAGCATGAGGCATAGTTTAACTGGAATTTCCTCTAGCCTTGAGACTTATTTGTATGACTTTGGATATGGAAGCATGGGGAGATTAAGTGACTTTGTCAGTGACTTTCATTACTCAGGTAGGTCTTTCATTACTTTCATTACTGTGGTAGGTCTAGGAATTAGACCTTGATGTTGGGCATTCAGAGGAGTACTTTTCTTCCTGAATAACTGAGTGGCAATACACTGCATTCTTATTTGGAAGATTCACATTTGATTTTCAATTCTTTCATCTCTGGAGTCTGAGCACTCAGCCTCTGAAAGTACATGAGCCAGTATTTCTGTCAATTAATGGACATTAGAGGAATGGAGAATGTCCACTCTGACATACATGTTTAAAGCAAGGGGTAAAATGGTAGGGAATATTGCAAGCTAATTGTTCCCATCTGAACTGTTTTTTCCCAGTGACTTTTTCTTGTGCTCCTATTACAGGTTGAATTCAACTGCTTTTTAAGCACATGTCCTATATAAAGGGCAAAATGACTGCTCTGAGAATAAACATTAAAAATGTGAATAATTTTAAAATAAGCAGCCAGCCATCATTAATTCACTTGGCACTCATTACAGCAATATTAATAATGACTTATGCACCGGGTATTAATATAGTCTTCCACTGAAAAGCTGATTTGCTTCTAATTTTATTTCAAGGAAAATAATTGATACTTAAAACTTCACCTATTCTGCTTAGTTTCAAAATCTTTTAAAAGTTAAGATCAGGAAAATAAATAATCTGTCAAGTAAGCGGGGACGTATGAAGCTTTTTACTCTCTAGGTCACACCCCAAATGTAGACCAGTGATGAGGATTTTGTGGCAATTCAATAGTTTACACCAAAGAAACTGGTGACTTGCCTCCATTTACAGGGGAGCAGGTGTCTCCGGTGGCTTCTGCAGGGGGGTTCCTTGCAGAAGGGCTGGTAGAACTGCAGGCAGATGTTATAGGCAGTGGGATCCAGCCTATGTAGGGGCCAGCCCACATAGCTACTGCCTGGTGTGTGTTAGTTCGTAGCCCATAGTGGGAACATGAGTTTCGTTTGCATGGCTGTCATTCTAGAGCATTTCCGGAACAGAATTGCTTCCTAGATGAAAGGGTCAGGCATGGTGATACTGGTATTTGCAGCAAAAGGCATAGTAAAGGCAGAATACATTGCCTTGCTTTGTTCTGAGGGTGTTTTCAGGTGCTGGCTTCCATCATTAGAGAAATCAGAGATGTTGGCATTGTTTTGCCAATAAGTTGAAATGACTGTCTCTCTACTGATGTGCTCACAGCGAGTACAAGCTTTCAGTTGCTGGAAAAGATGTGAACAAAAAGGTTTTGTTTTCTTACTTGTTTGAAGTAAGGAAACTTTTTTGGATATGATCCACATTTCAAAAATTGGCTTTCATCTGGTGGTTTTATATGGAAATTTGTCTGTCTCCTGGTGCTGTATGAAATGTAATGTATTCAGAACACTTTTATTCAATGTGAATTCTTTGGGGAATAAACATGTTTAACAATGAGTACTATCGTCTGTAGATTGCTGAAGTTCTAAATTGGCCTCCAATTAAGCCTAAGATTATTGAGGATGCTTTAATTGATCTCACTTTCAGCTGCAATAAACTATTGAATGCCAAAAGCAAAACTAGAATTCCGCTTCTGGACATGATATAAAAACAATTGAAAATTGCTTGAAAGGGAATGGCTTGCTTGGTCTTCACTCTTTGTCTAGTCTGACTAGCCCTCCAGGAAGTCTCTGTGATTTTAGAAAATTGGTTTATAAACTCATTAGTGTTTAATAGTCAGTATTTTTCAGCAGCAGTCTTATTTTACTGTTCACATCAGTAATATGTTAACTCCTTAATATTCAGCCATGGAGCAGGCACAAGTGAAACCTGCTGTTGCAAAAAGGCTCACTGGACTGGAAAAACAGCTATTCCTCTTGGAAAAGGGGAATATGAAATAGCTGGGATATGGTCTTTTTGTCCTGAAAAAGGTATCAATTTCTGGACAAGGTTTCACATGACCTGAGACGGGTTGGAATGATCTGGTGATCACAGGCTACTCCTCAGGGGTGTGACTTGGGGTACTTCCCATCACTAAGCAGTGTCTTGCCTTCCTTTAGGGTAAACACGTGCTCTCAATCTGTTCCTCCATCTCTCTGGCTGGACTTGTAGGGATTTTGGCAGTATGCACCACATGGATTTACCATCTTCTTCCTGCTGTGCCTGGCCCCATGCTTAGGTAGCATAGGTGTCACCAGTGTCCTTCCACCCTCCACCCTCGCAGTGGAGCAGAAACTGAAGCCTGGGGAGAAGGAGAAGGCTGTGGCTGCCCTAGAAAGATGTGCTGGCTGGGCATGTCTGCCGGTTCCCTACCCTAATTATTTGTTTCCCCTTGTTTTCTTCTGTTTGTTTTCACAGACACATTCTCCAGACATTGCCCTCCAGTGCATAATCATTCCCCATGTTTGCACTCCAGGAGCCCAGTGTCAGACATGACCCAGGGATAAAAAATAACTTATTTTGCCCATTGTTTTTGACAAGTGGGACACACACACACCTTTATTTGGTCCCTAAACACCAACAAGAAAAAACCAAAAGGAGTAGCTGCTAGTGCTCAGATTAAATCCAAACTGTCTGTTAAACCCCTAATTATCAGCTTGCCTTGTGGGTAAAATGGTACCATTCAATTATTGTTTTTTGTTCACTTGTCAGCTGCAAAAAACGTATCACTGCTTTTCAAACCAGCAAAAAGAGCAGAAATTCTGCAAATTGCTTTCTAAACGTAGTTACTTTAAACCTAATACCTCTCTGCAGCATGTCAGCAATTGTATAATGCAATGTTGCATGCAAATTGTATTTAATGTAGATATTCCAATTATTTGTTTTACATTATATAATTTTAGTGAAATTATTTCATTTGTGGCCACATTCCGTGTGGCTCAGTTTGACACATCCAACTTAGCACGTTAAAATAAACACATGTGCGAGCGCTCACATACACACGTTTTATCAAGCTACTGTAAATACAAGCAAAAATTGTCAAATGATTGTTAGTTCTCTGCAGCCATGTTGAGGGCAGAAATAAAACCTCTTTTTAAGAATAACCTCAGGACTGATTGCATTTCACAGGAACGTTCATGTGTCTGGGATATCCTTCATCAATTTATTATCCCTTTGCTTGTGTGTGGTGCTGGCAGTCGCTTCCGGTAAGCACCAGCGCCCATGCCCTCTGAGCCACTGCAGATGACACGATGGCTCTGTTATACAGTTGGAACGACTAAAACTCCACTACTCCCGTGATAGAATACATGACACATTTATATTTGACTTGGCTGGTGGATTTTGGATGTTTCACTTCCTTAGCTTTCCATTTTTCCATTCACATAATATGAAATCTATTTTACTAAAGCAAAGGGAGCTCAGGAAATATTTCCAATGGAGGGTGTTAAAACCTCTCCTTCCTCTCCCTGACTTCTTCCTCTGCACAGACCTGTAAGTGATCTCTGCCATAATCAGGGATCTGTAACACCATCGTGAGTGGCAAATAAATATAGCTTTTGCCAGCCTCCTGGTTTGTGAGCAATATGTCTTACCAAGGCAGGCTGAGAGATGGCTCTAGTTCAGCCTTTCTGTATCATATAGGACCCTGCAGACAAGGATTCATGGAGATTGCTTTCTTTGGCCAAAATGGTGATTTTCAAAATATTCCAGCACTTGTTAAAATAGAGGTCAGGTTTTTATAAGGTCCAGCATCCTCCTGCTCCCAGTGGGAAACTTCATAGAATCACACAAAACTTCCATGGGTTTATTTGCAAAAGTAAAGCTGCGTATATCATACGCTGCTTGAGTGGCTCTTACTTTCCCTTTCTAATGTTAGAAAGAGCTATATATTTATTTATTTGTAGATGAAGCTGGAATTCTCTTGCAATTCTGCTTGAAAAGGCTACCAAGAAAATTATCAATTTAAGAGCATAATCTATTATTCATCTTTTGTTATGGGAGGAAATACTTTGCTGAGAAAAAGCTCAGTGCTTGACTTGCCAATTAGAAAATCTGCTTGCCTTAGGCAAGTGGTGAGAATAATTTTCAAGGCTGGTTTAACCCCTGAATGGGCTTTCATTTAGCTCACATGATGCTGGTGGAAGATATTTTCTCCCTAGCTGAAGCACAGCAAAGCAGAAGTACACATGGAGTGAGTTTCCTCAAAGTTTCCGTCACTGATCATTGCCTGTCCTTACTCAAAGACAAATGACAGTTTGACTTCTATTGACTGAGAAGAGACCATGGGGGTCAGAGGCAAGGAGAGTCAGCCAGGCCAGGCAGCCAGGAGAGGCAAGTCACACCTCATTAGCAGGCATGCAGGTAGGAGAGTGTTAGATTTGTTTCAGGTCTCTTGCAAAGGTGCCTTGACAGCTTGAGTTATGCTGACAGCCTCCCCTCAAAGGGAAAGAGAGTGTCAGGCAAGAGAGATGAAACATGTTTCACTGTCACCCTCCACACAGCGTAAATGGATGGCCCAGCATCTTGCCATCAGCGACGTTCCCATCTGGGGAAAAAATGGAAGAGTTGAGTTTGATGTTATAAATCACAATAATTTGTTACAATTTCCAAAGACAAATATGACAGGGTGAAATTACTTTGCGGTGCTGAGACAGTCATTTGCAGAAGCCATAAAGTGCCAGTATAAATCTGAGGATGAGATATATTTAATCTGAAGAAACAGAGCACAATATCACCTTAGTATATTGTGTTTACTGAGAACTTAGCTGCAGCGATGCTATGGTATTGCAGGTTGCTCATTTCATTTTACCCTTTGAAATCAAAATGACTATTTTATAAAAATTCTAATGAGGTAGAAAGATTCTTTTGTATATGATGCACTTGCTTCATTGAAAGGTGGAAAAATTTGTTATGTCCTCCAAGAAAATGATGCAATGCTCAATGTTGACAGCAGAAATAATTTGGGATTTACAAGTGAGATTCTGGAGAGAGACAATATACTGTTATGCATTCAGGGCTGTGTCTTCACAGCCAATCCTGTTTAGCAGCTCTTAAAATAACAAACCCGCTGGCATACTGTTCCTTTTATAAGTGTCCAGGTCACAAGCATTACTCCCAAAAGCTGTATCTTGAAACATTTATTTTCCCCATTCATTGATGATGGGATAGTCCAAGAAGACATTTTGAAGACAAGTTGTTGGAAAAAAAACAGAGATGAATTGAAGGTGTTACCCTGTGATATTTACGTGGTCACAGTCTAGATCATGAATTTAATCTTTTCTATAGCAGACGCCATTTGAGGTGGCATATGGAAAGGAATGTGAGTGATGAAAGTGTAGAAGCTGAAGACAACATCGTTAACCGTTGCCTGTATGTTTGCATGTGCCCGTACGCATACCTTACTTTAGCCACATATAGCAGAAGGACAGTGCTGGACTTTCTCATCCTTCCTGTAAAATTATTTGAGTGAACATAAGTGAAAGTATCTCCAAAGAAAAGTGCAAAGTCCTTTTAATAGTATTTACTTTAATAGCAATCATTTTTATTTTTAAAAAGGCCAGAAAAAGAGAGAAACAGGTCTAAATGCTGATTTGGCACTTACTTAGATAAGCCTTGCCCAAGCCCTAGCTTTTTACTTCCATAAATCCCAGATTTTATATGTCAGTGAGTAGATGATGATATGTTCCCCCATTCCACATTTGGGTGTTATCAGGAGAGAGATGAAACACATTTCAGTGTTGCAGTCGCTACTGAATAAATCAAACCGTGGTGATGCAGTGTGATGGTATGAAAATCTCGCAGCCTGCGAAGTCAGTCACTCATATGTGATGAAACTGGATTACTCTTCTTAAAACACACTCTTAGCTGGAGCTCTCAATATGTCAGCTCACTGCTCTGGAAGAAACTAGCAGGTGGTTTTGAGCTTGTTGAAATGACAGCAACTTTAGTATATGTTAAGAAGAAAGGGTTTACTGCTGCCTTTCCCTCTTCCTACTGTCCTACAGATGGAGCTCAGCTTGTTTCAGCCCTTTGAGATGTCATTCACGAAATCTAACAACTGCACAGGGGCAGCCCGCAGTAACTGCCTTTACAATTTGTGTCTTTGTTGCCTGCTAATTTCCTGAGCTCTGCACTTGTCAGTGTATCCAATATATAGCAATAATAATAGGACATTTGTTTTCATGCTTGTGTTATCATTGTGTTTTCATTTTGTTTCTTAAAAGAGGTAATATGAATGGCTACTACCCATGAAAAGTGAAGTGTGTTTCTAAAACGCTTGTCTTTCAGGAATGCGCCAACTGGCATGTCTTTGCCAGTGCTAGGGGACCTGCAGTGGGTTTGTAATCCTGCTTTAGTCAGAATGAAAATCACACAAGCAGAAGGGAAAAGTATCATTTTTCCCTTCTGAAATAATGTATAAATAGTATGTGAAAGCTTCTTTGGTCTGACTGCACAGGTATCTTCTGGTCTACTTCCAAAAATGCTCTCACATGTTTCCCACACCCCTTCTAAAGATCTGATGTCTCTAGCTGAACAAAAAGTTAAAAGATTATTGTAGAAGAATAAACACCTGAGTTCCATCATGAGGCAAAGGTTAACATAGGAGGGGTTCGAATCTTTCTTCTGTTACATATTCAGCATAGAATGAAAGAAGCAGTTCAGCATCTTGCTGCTCAGCACCGATTTACTGCTTCAGTGGAGTAGTACTGGAAGGAAAATCAAGAAGGCACTCACACACAGAGCACATATTGTGAGAACGAAAACATCCGCTAAACTGAACCCCGAAGAAATCAGGTGGGCAGAAATTAACACCTAGACCGCCTGAGTGATGGTCAAAACCACTTTACCCCAAGAGCAGCATGGTGTGGGGCAGGAGGAGCAGTGAATGGTCTGTAAGTGCCCCCCCCCCCGGCACCTGCAGACTCTTTTAGCTGGGGAGATACCACAGGAGAAGTGGGCTGCTGGAGTGCAGCTGGGGTTTGCACAGCATGATATTTCCTTTCAGACAAAAACTGAGTTTAGCAGACAGGATGGTACAGATGGAGCCTACTGTGCCTGGACCAGTGGAGATGGACAGGGTGGGATACTGCTTTGCAGCTTTCCCTGGCATGAAAAAGGAGTGAGAGAGACACAATGAGGAAAACATTCAGAATTTTGTGCATTTGTTTGTCTAAATTTCCTCACTTCTTTGCCTCTGCACTGACCTTCAAGTTTTACCGAAACAATCTTGAAAACGTTTCAATCCATTTTGCTGTGAGTGCTCCCCGAGGAAAGAGGCTGGACGTTTCTCTGCATGATGGGAGGGAGATGTAATCACCTGTCTGGGGCACCCCGAGGTGCTGCACAGCCATTAATGGAAGGTGATAAGGGCAGCAATGCCTTTCTCCAGCAGAAAAAGCAGCTTTTTCTAAGTGCCACCAGGCTGCACACTGCTGTGCGAACTGTTCCCCTGCCATTCCCACCTCTCTGCCCCTCAGGGCTCAGACAACCTTTAGCTCCTGAGTTGTCTGTGGGTTTTTTTGTTCTTGATGCCTTCAGTATCTTAACAACAACAAAGCCCTTGCAGTTGTATTGCTTTGTGCAAGCTCTTGCCAGACCTCGTAAAGCTGCTTCCAACATGGAAGTGTTTTTTGGGCAACGCCAACAAGAGGAAGAGGGAGCTGTAAGAGAGACTGGAGAGAAGTATGTGAACTCCACCAGTGCTTTCCAGAGCAGCCAGGCTGAGAAGGAGTTGTGGAGTGTTGCTGCTTGGTGACTGCTGCTTCACCAGCTCTGGATGGTCCTGCTGACAGGGGCATCGTTTCAGTGACTCAATCACCTCTTTAGGGATCTCCTGAACTTTCTGCATTTGTGTGTCCCTTTGTCACTGTATGTTCTACTTCTCTTACCAGTTCTCACTGCAGCAAGCTGAAGATGCCTAAGGTTTGACTGAACCAGAGACAGCACACAACGTAATTTCTTAGGCCTTATTAATCTTAAAACACTTGCATGATTTTTAAAATAAGCATGATCTCCAGGATTAAGCACAAGTCTAGAAGTCCAGGTGGATTTTTTTTCTCCTTTATCTGTTGTGTCACCGTATGAACATAGATAATTGCTTAACCACTCTGGCTGTGCTCAGATCTCCTATGGTAAGACATTGTGACTATGATTTCACTGTAATGCTCTGGCAGCTCTGATTAATAGACAATACAAATTATTTTTTCACCTCCTTGACCTTAAAAACAAGACTAGTCATGATTTCACAGTTTGACACAGTTGACAATGTACACGTAGACCAGAGAGGATCTGGAGTTGCTCACATTCACACAATGACCTCTTACAGATTTCTGGTGTCTGGGACTGAAGTAGTAACACTTACCCACCACCTCTCGATTTGTACAGACTGACAGAGATTTAGGGAATTGACTACAGCCCCTTTACCTAGAGCAACTCACCCCAGTGAAAATATAGAGCAAGGGATAGACATTTGCAGCATGCAGCAGATGAAAAAGAAGTTGCCTTGTGTTGTATACCCACTGCACTTCTTCTTTCTGATCACAGAATCATAGAATGGTTAAGGTCAGAGCTCATCTTAAAGCTCATCTATTTCCAATACCCCTGCCAAGGACACCTTCCTCTAGACCAGGTTGCTCCAAGCCCCATCCAACCTGGCCTTGAACACTGCCAGGGATGGGACAGCCACAGCTTCTCTGGGCAACCTGTGCCAGGGCCTCACCACCCTCATAGGGAATATTTTTTTTTTTTAATATTGAATATGAATCTGTCCTCTGACAGCTTAAAGGCCTTCCCCCTTGTCCCATCACTGCAGGATTGCCTGCTCCATAGTCAAGAGTCTTTTTGTTGTCCATTTTCCTCTTACGTCCTTCTGTCAACAGCACTACTTTGCAAAAAATGAGTTCTCTGCGAGCCATTTTTGAGCCAATTCCAGCCTTTGTGAAGTAAAGTGAGTAGAGGAGAGAGGAGACCCCAGCCTTCTAGGTGACTTCTCATCTGGGAGAACACTCTTATCAACAGAAAGCCTCTGTGACCCAGGAGAAGGATGGCTGCCCACTCCTCAAAAGAGAGAGGAGGGGCAGAGGCACTGTTGCTCAGTTCTCAGATCTGGCGGTAAGCATCCCACTGTACACCTGTTTCCACCACTCTGGGCTGGGGAGAAGGCAAAGAGTGAAAGGGTGTCCTTGCTGCACTTTCCTATGCTCTAGGGCTAAACTCAGTTTCACAGTAATTTAATTTAATGCTAATTCAGTACTGAGCCATTCTGAATGTGCCCTCTCATCAGTCTGATAATAAAGAGCATATTCTGCTCTGAAAATTACTGGAAATGGGAACTTCATTAGTGTTCATTTTCTTTGGGGAATCCTCTGTTCCTTTCTGTCTGCGATCTGGCCACAGGAGTTCTGTAAAAGAACAGTTCATTAGAGCGGAAGAACCATGCCTGAACTACAAGAAGTGTACTTTGATTCGGAGAAATCTGATTATGGAAACACAATCGCTTGAGTTTTCTGTTGGTTTTATTGGTGCAACATGTAACATGAGAATGCATACCATGAAAATGAATAAGCTCTTGTGGGTCAGTTTGTCTGTTTCTCCTACCAGTGTGTAGGTTTACTGCTTAGTGTTTTGTTTTGTGCTTTTACTGTCCCCAAAGGTCAGACTTTAAAACTTCCCCTGTCACATCCTTCTGCAATCCAGCAGATCTTCCAATTAGCAAAATGTTCATTATATGCAGCTAATACAGTATGGATTTACTCATTCACTTTCACTGCTGCTTCCTGAGACCCCGTGAATAACAAGATATTCCATCTCGGAATAATTCATAGGCTCTTTGCCTGAACACTGTATCTTTCAATAATCAATCTAAATTGCAAAATACTTTAAGCAGCAGCAGCAGCAGCATTGTTTGCTTGGCACTATTTAAAAGTCGTAGACATGGCGGAATGAAGGATGAGGGAGCAGATCCATTCTCAATATAGTATCATCCTTGAGAATGGGACATTGCAAAGACATTGATATATAAAAAGATGGTAAAAAATTGGACTTTTATGTATTTGAGCGGTGAGGCTGAGGTGTACATCATGAACAGTGACACAACTCTGTAACAAATAACTGTATATTCTAGAGGAACATGTAAGGAAAAAGGGTATAATCTATATTTTTGAAGTTAATTTAGCATCCTTAAAGGTGCCATACTGAATGCAACCTCTGCATCCATAGACTCAGGGTATGGGCAGCTGCCAGGTGAAGTACACTTACTGCTGTGAAGAGATGGGATGGACAGAAGAATAAGTGTTGTCCTTCTCTAATTTTTCTGTCTGTATGGTGTCTGGAACCTTTCTAAGGGCATGAGAGGTTATGTAGAAACACACATTAAAAGCAGGAGGGCCAAAACAAAGTGGTGGTCTCAATTCCAGTGAAATGGCACTGTCTTCCCCACAAGAAAAGTGGTAGCAAATTAAAAGAAAGGCAATCTCAGCATGGTGAGGCAAGGTCTCGACGTGCTACTGACTAAGTTGTTTCTGCCAAGTGCACAACACAGGAGAATCATGATTTCTTTCTGTGCTTGTTTTGGTTTCTGTTATATTCAGAATGTTGTTTGTGGGCAGAAAGAAAACACACCTTATTTATAAAGCAAATAATTTATTGTTAGTATAACTGAATATTAATACTCTAAGAATCACTATTGGTCCAGATTTCATTATTACCGAAAGAGAAAGAATGTATTTATTCAAAAAAAAAGTTTCAATAGTAATATAGCTAAAATTGTTATACACACACACATCATAGTTTCTACTCCTTTTGCTGGTGTCATACTCACCCTTCCCCAGATCCTCTGGATCATTCTGATGGTGAGGTGGGCACTATGGTGGGTCACCAGCATCTGGACTTCTTCACTGGGAGGAATACAATGTTAATTTTGATGTTTTCTTCTTTCTTACCCCAGGATCTATTCTGGGTCAGTTTTACATGGTTGATAATAGACTTTTGCATCTTACACTCTCCTCATTTGTCTGCAGCTCCAAATTACAGCCAAATTTCTATATATGCCCTCTTTTGCATATGTTAGGAATAATTTCTCTGCTATCTTTACTACACTTAAAAGCAGGTTTTTTCTAGCTCCCAGGCTGCATCAGGGACTATAGGCAAGCTGTTTATAGCCATGGGGTCCCCAGGGCAAATCTGTGCCCTGTCTCTTAGCATCCCATGCCTGCCCTCTTACATGCCCTTCTCTGTGTTTCCACCTCTTAGGGCTTCTGCTGTCTCACAAAGTCTGTAGTTACTTGACAGCGTCTCCTTGTACTACAGTCATAAAAACCCCATTCCACACAGAGTAATTGCTTATTTCCGTTATCTACATAAAACTATGGCTGTAAAACACAGAGATAAACATAAGTGAAACAAATTAGCCATAGGCACCTGGTCAATTAGAGGAATTGCTGTCACAGCTAAACCAGGGGAAGCAAAGCTGCAGGCAGGTCAGAAATTCAGACGGAGAACACCCGACAAGCCTCAGTCTTGAGTCCTTGGAAACTCAGTACAGAGCCTATGGCCTGTTAGTAGCAATGGCATTACCTGTTGAAAGGTTTGGAGCAGTGTTATAGTTACTGGTGGTGGTAGTCAGCGCATGTTTGGGGTAGATCAGCCTATGAATTCCTACAGCTGGCAGCAGAATGAGCTGGAAAGGTATTAACTTTCTGCTCTGATGCAAATAGCTGCTGCGAGTCATTTTGGGAAGCATATAAACTCCAAAAATTCTTTTAACCTTTATACTTAGGAGTAAATACAACACCCAAGATATGGATTATTCCCGTAGAATTAAAATCTGGCCTGACCCACCTCGCTGCCTAGCATCCTCTCAGAGTAATTATCTCAGCCATAAGAAACCAGGTGTTCCTAAGAATTCATAAATGGTGAGATTTATTTCATCTAATATTAGAAATCTCTGCATCTAGATTTCAGCTACGTGCTAGTCACAGGCTTTCTTTCTAGCCTTTTTTCACTGCTACGGTTTTCTGTGCTGCCTACAACAGAATGTAACTAGCTCAGATGAAGACTGCAGATGTCTAATTTTGAGTGAGATTAATAATTCCCAAATTATCCACTTAAAATATATTCCTGTATCCATTTAAAACAATTCCTGTTTTTAATTCATGCTAGGGAACTCTACACTGTTCTGAGCTTTGTACTGCAAGGGAAAAGAAAAGACACTCGCATAAAATTAGTAGAGGTTAATAGGAAATTTCAACAGTCACAGTTCTCCATTGGTTGTCCTATTTAGTTAAAGAAAACTTATTATGTATATTTTTGGTCCTTCCCTCTGTGGCAGAGAGGTGGATGTATTACCAAAGGTGTCTATGGGTTAAATTTGCAGTATCAACCTATGGAAAAAAGTAGTCAAATATAGAAGCACTGTTTCTCAAAGGGAATAATGGTGTAGGATAAATAATTGCACTAGGTATTTCTAAGTTCTGGAGGACTCAGCCTCCTCTAATAAAAGATGCATGGAGACAAAATGGTTTAGCACAATTATATACAGAGCCAACATCCCAAGAAAAATAATTGAAGCAAAGGAGAGCTGGGATACCTATAGGGTTCATAGCAGCAACTCAGCAAGTTCAGCAACTGGCTAAATCCAGATTTCATATATCGCTGAAAGAAGGCCAGTAGGACAGTATGTCCTGGCTGTGACAGCCCTTTGTGAAAAACTTATGGCAAAGCCTCACTTTCCATAGATTTATAAAGCTCAGGCCAGAAAAGATCATCTAGTCTGATGTCCTATATATCACAGGACATTAAATTTCTTCCAGTTAGATCTGAGTTGAGCCCAATAACTTAGATCAGCCAAATGCATTTGACTCTTTAGAACGTTTAATGATACTGTGCCAAAGAAAGATATAAAGTATCTATCTATCTTACTGGTACTTAGAATTATTTAATAATGAAATGTGGATTAAACAGCATTGCAGATGATTGTAACTGATTTTGCAGATCCATGAATTCTGAAGAGTCTTGCTTTTACAGTGTAGGCATAAATTCATCTTTATAGCTTTATTTCAAGGTTTAAATAGCTCAGTTTCACCATACAGTTACTTCTGTCTTCAAGCAGTGCATCTCCTCACACTCCATCAAAATCAGAAGGTCTGCTCTGGGATCCCTAGAATAGATTTGACTTGGACGTTTGCTCCTGCACAGAAGACCTTTATAGAACACAGAAGATTCACAGAAGCTTTTTCCTTGCTACGTTTTTTACATCTTTTCTCGTGACATGGTGATTTGGTACTTTTCTGTCCTCCCAATGCAGGAACAAGTGAAAGGTTGTGTTGATTTGTGACTTTCCTCCTGTGTTTTTGTAGTGTTTCACATTTTGATCCAGTCAGGAGCAAGACGCTAATTTTACAGTATTTGAGTTATTCATTCTTCCTCAGTCTACAAACCATTCCTGGGTTATGTTTGATTGAGCAAATTTTCATCCAAACTCCAGCTGTTAACAAGGATATCAAGGAGCTCCTACAATCTCCTCCAGATGAAAAAAGGACAGTCCCTCATCTGTAGTGTGTAACTACCAATATAAACTCCTTGTCATGTCATGATGATCTCTTAGGATGATATGTAAGTGTAGGATTAGGTGGTGCAAAAACTGGTCTTTGTGGGATCCTGAGTGTAGGAGTTACCTGCAAAGAAAAATAACGATGGAGTGTGATTCTTCAAAATGTAGTTGAAAGGTGCTGTAAAAAACCGGTGTCCTTACTTTCAGTGACAATGTAATTGGGACAGCACATGAAGACCACATGTGCTGAAGCTTACTGGCAGAACAAGTATCATTGACCTAGGCCTCTCACCCCAACTTTTACCTTTTTTTTGAAAAATGATGGATGGAAATCTGTCCACCTAATTTGTAGATCTGACTTATGCCCAGCTTTTACCGGTTTAATGAAGCAGCTAAATAAGTGCCCAGATTCCCCATATGTGCAATTCAGCTGAGGTGCCTCAGGAGGCCTCCAAGAGGAGTTTCTTTCTACCAGTTTTAGGTAGCTAAACACAAGCAGACAGGGTGTACCCCTTAGATCGCTCAGCAGGTAATCACAATAATCTGCTTGTCTCCATTGGTTATGTTAGGAATTCACTATAGATGAGGCTGCTTCATTATGTGGCTAAAGTGTGATGAAGCCTGGATGTTTAAGTTAGGTGGATAGGCTCCTATAATCAGGTTGTTCTAACCACCAGCTAATTGCCTGATGTCATCTAACTCCAGGTATGAGTGTACTTTTAAGGAGCCTGCATCTTGTCCACTGATGCTTGGAAGGCAACTGTGAAGAATGCTTTTCTCCTGTAAGTAGATTATTGTAGTAATCAAAAGCAAGTCAGCAAATTGTCTTGGATCGATTACACCAGAGTACTGACAGGCTTCATAGCTTTATATCTTTACTTTCTGAACCACACAGTTATGCTGGGATTGCAGAGCTTCTCCAAAGTAAAAGGGAGCAATATCGCCTTTAAAATTTGACTCAATATTGTTCACATAACCCAGTAGAGAAATGCTAATTAGTAGGTAGATTAGATGCCTCTATCTGCATTTGTCCTTGGAGAGATGGTAGATATGTTTTTCTAGCAACCTTGTTATCCTCTTCTCATTCAGTGAACTGGATTAAAAACCAGTGCACTAACCCACTGGGTGTATCATATAACAGCATATCTGTTATGAGTAAAACTCTGTTTAACAGCTAGCCAGTGCAGACAGTGATGCTTTACTCTCTGTAATATAACCACACAGCTACCCTGTGCTGTGGCATGACAGAGGATGAGGAGACACTGGAGACCGTTCCCGGGTTTCTTGTTTTCTCACAGCCTCCTGACAGCTAAACAATATAATCTACTTTGCAGTATATTGCCTTATTGTGAGAAACTTACCTGAGTATATTGCAATAAAAAAAAGAAACATTTGACTGTTCTACATCTCCATTGCACATACTGTCAAGTTTCAGGTGGCCATTTAGATGATGCTCTTACGGTGGATCAGTTAATAGAGGAAATAGCTTACACGTTAGTTTTCCAATCCAGCCCTGCAACTGAGAACATTCAAAGTCTGGAAATAGTATCTTCAGAGTCTATTATCTGTCTACAGAGTCTGTCTACAGAGTTGCTATTATAATACCATGAGGGTGGTTTAGTCTGACATGTTTTACTTCACTTGCATTTGTCTTGGTGCATCCGCCAGTTGGTTATAACAGCTTTGTTTACTTACAGCAGCTCTCTGAACAGTGTTTACTTGATCATATTCAGGCATCTGGGTGTAACTACAGTAATAACTGTCTTCTGAAAGGGCAACCAGTTTTAGTAACAAAAATACTCCCAAACCACATCACTGTCACCGCTTCATGCTGTGACAGGGCAGGCAAGTGCCCTGCCTTGTGACTGTGCTAGACTTCCCCATTTGTGGTAAATGAGAAATTGCTCTGGGAATCTGAAACCCAGTGGTCTGGTGACAAAGAAATGTTTTTTAGGTCCAGAACATGCAAAAAAAAAAATAGGAGGATTTGGAAAGGATGGTAAAAGTAAAGGAAAACCAAGTGATTTGCAATGGCAGGCTGAGAGCTTGTGATTATGGTGGGAAAGACAGAGGCAGAACATCAGAAACAAGATTTTACTTTGAAATGCAGAGGTGGTCTGACTAAAGCACAGGGAAGAGGTTCATTTAAAAGGAAGTTACTGTGCTGGTGAGGAAATACATGTTCATCAGAACCTTCTGAATGACCTTAGGCAAATCACTATTTCTCAGTTTCTAATTTGTGAAATGAGTATAATAATACTTCTCTGCATTACAGGAGAACTTGTGTGAAAGATGCATCTTATAAGCAGCCTTATGCTTAGTAGGGTGAAAGATGCATCTTATAAGCAGCCTTGTGCTTAGTACCTGAAGGGCAAGTAAGAAGTGTTCTAAGAAGACTTTTGATCCTACTGGTTTCTTAAGGTCAGAGTCTCTTAAGAATCATGAATCTAATATGTTGCCCACAAGAGTACGTGGTGTTACCTCACAAGATGCTGACGCAAGATCAAACCTAAACCTCCAGCACTTGATAGCTAAATGCTTGCCTGAAGCAAGATCAGTCAGGACTGAATCATTTCAATACATTTTATATGCCTGCGAGTCTTTAGTGAGGAATAAGATTTTGTCCATTGGAGAAATTAAAAGTATAGTTTCTTAATCTATCCATGTAAATTCCTTGTAACTAGGTATAAGGAGTATTTTAAAGTGTTTTCAAAAAATAGCATTTTAGGATTACACCTACAAGATATGTCACTCATCTGCCATATGGCTTGCACTCATAAAATGAAATTCTTTGGCTACTTTTCTTTACGATTTCAGCCTATCTAATCTCATAATAGAAAACCAAGGTATATTTCATAAGACAATGCAAAAAAGTAAGAAGTATTGCCTTCAAGCTGTGTCAGACTAGCCTGTAAGACTCACTGTCATGGTATCTTTTTGGCAAAGAATATGTCAGGGTTCAAAATCATTTGGTGTTTTCATAGGAAGCACAAATATCCAGCAATGTTAGGATTTTGGAAGATTTTAGAAATAATACAAATCCCTGTGCTTCACGGCACAAGCCAATCTATAATTAATCAAGGTCAGAAAGAAGTCTTTAGGAAAACCTGCTTTGTTGAAGAATTTCTACAGCAAGTTTTTAGCTTGTTACTCTCAAGTATTTGGTGTTGGATCAAACCCAGAATAGAAAGACAAGCGATCAAGTTCCGCGTGGGGCTTGCTGTTTCTGCTCCTCATTATGTATTTGTCACACAGACATTTATAATACAAATACTGTCACACAGTATTTCTGCGTTGTTCCCTACCTGCTGGTGTCACGGTCTATACAAACCCTTATTGAACAGGGTATTCTTTGAGCTCCCAGGAACGTGTCAATTTTTCTTCCTAACTGCATGACCCAGCTGTCTTCATTACATATCTGATCAATAAATATCGAAAGAAGTAAAGTGGACCAATGAAAAGCACTCACTAAACAAGTCTTTTTTCCAAGGAAAGCCTTGATTTCAGATATTTTTAAAAAATATATATCTAACTCATTATTTCCATAGACTACAGAAGAACGGAAAATTTGCAATTGCTTTGCATTGTACTTTCAGCAACCCAGGAAAATAACTTCCATGTTTCTAAAATCCTGCCGTCGTTCTGCAAAAGAAAGTAATACTCCCCCCATGTGGAGTGCTTGTCCTCCATGCTGCCAGCTGAGCAGGTTGAAAGCAAGGACTGTTGTTCCCAGGTCCCAGATCACAAATCAAGAACAGCCAATGTGTAGCATGCAACCCTAAGCACTTCACAACTGCCCCTTTTTATCTTCTTTCCCCAAAAAGCATTCTGACAGCCAGAGCTCTTTTTTAGAGAAAACTAAATCATTTCCCATGAAATGGTTTCACAGTTACAGAGAAAACTTTTTCATTAAAAAGAAGGGTTATACAACATTGATCTGGTGGAGAGAGCTTCAGCCAGAGTACTGAAGGTATTAATTTAGATACTTGATTTACCTGATTTAGATCAGGGGCCTGACCCTGATTCTCCCACATTTCAGATGACTGATCAAATCACTGAGCTATCAAGGCAATCGCTTCTGATCTCTGGCCCTCTTAGTATCTCATTAGCGAATCAAACAGAGCGGCATGCTGAACCAGGGTCTCCCACTTCCCTGTGCGTGCCAGGCTGTCTCATACTCGGTTGTCACAATTTCTGGCTTCTCTGAAACACCTCCAGGAGATCTTGGCTTCTTCCTGCTGGGAAAGAGGAAGAGTCCTGAAATCCCAGGAAGTACATTGGGCTAAAACCCCTTTCTCACCTGGCTCCAACTCTGAGTTTCTCATAGGGTTGCCTCCACGTTATCAAAGTCTGTGGAAATATGACAAACGGTTACTTCTGTCATCTTGTGTGCTGGGGACTCTTCTGAACAATCAGGGCTCAGGATGTAAGAGCATGTCAGTGCAGTGCAAGTGCAAGTCAAATGCAGAGCACTACTGCTATTGGTTGAGTTTATTTACATAAATATTTCCTGTGAGTTTGGTTTTGTGGGGTTTTTTTGTTGGTGGTTTGATTTTGGTTGTTTTTCGTTGTTTTTTGTTTTGTATTTTCTTTTTTTAAGTCATTCCCTATCTAAAACATTGTTCTCCTCTCTTCTTGCTGACAGCGGTTCTTTGAAAATGTCATCAGTTGCTCTGTTATTTTACATTAAGCCTAGGTCAGAGATGAGAGTGACCCCTTAACTCACATCCTCTTCAAATTACTGAGCACTCGGTGCTCCATTACCAGGTTCTGCAAAGGGGCACTGAGTACCCCTAGTTGTGAGGAAATCCTCTCAATCAGTTCAGCGCTGGTTGAAACCCAGACAAGTTATCACCAGCCTCGCAAAAACAAGTCAAGAGGAGAGCCCAGAGTCGAACGCTGACTCCAAGAGAGCTCTTCCCTTCCTCGGTTTTATCCTGTCCAGGGTCAGTGTTGCTGCTCAGCTGAGATTGGCTCCCCCCATCTGCATGACCATCATGCCATCAGCTACCTCCAGCCATCACACCATGCCTGACCAGCTCTATGCCCGATCAGCTCCACATCTGACCCATCTCAAAGGTCTTTGCACTCATGTTCAGGGCACATATTTTTCAGTTTCACCATTTTTGTTGTTACATCTTGAATCCTTTGCTAACTGGCTACCCAAGCAGAATGCCAAGGATGCTTATAACAAATGAAGCTGTACAGGTGAAGACCTGGTAATGCAGCAGCTGGGGCCTTCATGCAGAAGAGAAAAGCTACTTGCACCAAGGATGAAATGAAAGGTACATCCTTGTGTTTAGCACTTCAGAAGATTTTCTTTGGTGGAACAGCTTTTGTCTCAGGCAGAAGCAGTGTCATCCCCTAGGAAACAGATATCCTCTTGGAAATAAAGACATATTTAGATTACAGAGATTTCCAACAAAAAAAAATGAAAAATACAAAGCATTAAGGTTATAATGTGATGTCTGCTTTGAAAAAAAAAGGATCAAATACTTAACCAGGGCTGAGAGTGTTCTGTCTGAAAGAAATGCCTTTATAAGAGATATGAAAGTAATAAAAATAGCCAGTACTCATAAGGAACAGTAAAAAATTAGTCTCTTTCTGGGAGAAGTTCTAGCTGTACATTAGCTTAAAAAAAACCCAAAACCTAGAACAATCAATCAAAGAACTGATTACATATCAATTGAATACACATTCCAGCATGTATTTTCTTAGCAGTTGTGATCACTTGTGGATGGTGTTAAAGCACTTTTGTTTTCATTGTGGAAAATAGAGTCAGAGAAAACAGAAGTGGAAGAGATCTTAAAAGGTCATCTAGTCGCCCAAAGGCACAGTCAGGTATGCCAATACCATCTGGACTGATGCTTTGCTTCTTAAATGGGCATTTCACACATCTATAAGGACTAAAATTAAAAGCACATTAAACACCAAGTATATTAGAGATATAGCTACACCATCCTAGGAGAACTTGAGAGAAGTAAATAATTTCAGGTCTCTGTTTCTCCTCTGATATCCTGCTTTTCTGTCAGAAAACAGATGCTAATTCACTGTTAGTAGGCAGGAGAGAGTGGCAGGGATGGGGTGAGCAGCACTGTTCCCCCTGACAGCAGAGACAGGTAGAGAACTTGAGGGGGCTCCACAGAGAGAGCCACGACTGTTTGTAATGACAATGTGTTGATGGCCAGGCAGCCATAGTTCCCAAATACAGCATCATAGACCCAAGTCATGAACCCACTAGGGATTCAGTCTGAGAACAAGAAGTGACCACGGGAGGATGTCGCTAGCTCAGAACTGAAACAGAAATGAAACTGCTGGGACATTTGGGGAGGAGACTTAGAAGCTGTACTAGGACTAAGCAAAAGGTCAAGCGAATGCACTGTCATAGTTGTTCACTCTGGGACAGTTACAATTTGAGTCTAGTTCCTGCTGATTTTAATTGAATTTTACACCTTATGCAAATATGTACTTTACTTGTCCTTGTACTTTAAATATTGCACTTTCTGTTGCTCTTCACAGGGTTTGTGAAATAATTTGTTGAAATTAAATGTGAGCAGAAATGTTTTGTAGAGTGAAAACAATTAAATACGCAAGTGGCAGGAAAGTGATACAATTATTCTTTTCAGCCAAGTCAGTTTTCCTAAGTGAAGCTAGTTAATTTTGGTAACAATTCTGCTATCCTTTTTTGGAAGTTATCCTGTTGCTTAGTTAATTTATTTGGTCAGCCTAAGGTGCGAGTGAGAGAATCGCACACACACCTTTTGCAGCTGATTCAAACTCTTCATTTAAAGTTTGAAGACAGGAACTTCCATGACTGCTTATTTTGCAACCATTTAAAATCAGTACTGACTGTCTAAAACCTTAGAAAATATTCAGATGGATACCTAAAGAAGTATCTTGGAAGTTTCTTGAAATATGACATTTAGGCACTATATAATGAGATTTCAATATAAACTGATTTGAATGTGTAACTGTGGCTCATGTCATGAACACATACAGAGTGCTGCATGTATGGTTGACAGAAAAGTAGGAATATATTAGGGTATAATTCATTGCTGTAGCCTGGAGTATGATCTTCCCATTTTGGCAGATCCAGGTAAATTCATGGATTTTGTCACGTGAAGGTTGGACCTTTTCAGAGCATCTTGCCTTGGCTGTGAAGGTTGTGAGCTGTACAAGTACTTAACAAATGTAATGGCAATTTTCGAGCGGTCACAAATCAGTCACCATGTACTGACTTTCACCAAATTTTCATTTCTTCAATGAGGACTTTTATTCCAGACCAAAGTTCAACTCTGAGGATTTTCTCTACAGAGGTATCACAACTTTCTATGACAAGGGAAATGTTTTTACCTTGTATTTGGCCAGAAGTTCACAGCCACAGTGGAGAAAATTTCTTATGCTGCTGTAAGCCCAAGATTGTATTTGGACCTCTTTTCAGCTCCAGCTCGTCTGTCTATGTCTTAATGTAGGCTCTAATGAGAAAGCAGCCTTTAGGATGGTGTTTCCCATCTGTAACAATGATAAAGCTCTGTCTCTGAGACACATTCGTTGCTGCTATTATTTTTTGCTAGGACATAATCCAAATCCTTTTAAGTCATTGTGAAGACTTCAGTTCCTCCCTGGAGATCAGAATCCACCATGAGAAAAAAGGCCATACGATAATGTTGTTGTATTTCATTTTGATGAAGCTCACCCTTCCTAGAATTACCATCTTTGGGAGTATCTCCAGCCATCTTTCTCCTTTATTTTCAAGACCTTTAACCTGCCTGAATGATCTTCCTACTTTCAGCAGAAAACCCGATTCTAAATACGTACCTCTATCAATCTCAGCTTTTCAAGGGCAAGGTTAAATGTTGATTTGCACAGCTAGAGCATTATGGTGCCTTTTGTGACACCACAATACTATGAGTCACGTTATCAAAACCTGTGCTTAGTAAAGAAAGTATAATGAGAGAGAGTTTCCAGTACATATTCCAGAGGTGGGAAGTTTGGAGTTGTCTGAAGAGATCATCACTCCACATCACTGCTGCCAAGATGAGTTAACTGAAGCATGATGTATACAGAAATCACTTTTTCAGTTAATAGATATAAGGAAAAATAGACATAAGTGCCATATCACCAGTGGGAGATTTATTGCACTGCTGTTTGGGATCTATGTAAAGACTAGAGTAGATTGAAGATAAGGTGCTCATATGCAGATCATAGCTCTCAGAGCTGCCCAGGCTTGGTTATTTAACCCACTGTACTGAGATTATAATTTTGTCGTTACTGGATATTAATTAATGATTTCAACGTTTAGTCCATGGACTTTTCCAACACCTTGCACAATTGCTGTTGAGGAGAGAATCCCAAAAGATTACAAGATTTATTTCCTTCAGTCAAAAGCTTATCAGTATATTTTGTATCTACGGAGCTACTCAGATAAAAACACTTTGAGACCATTTCTAAAGTGCAATTTCTGATTGAGTAAAAAAAGATGATGGACTAGCATTTGTTTTTACTATTTTATCTGGTTTTTTAGTACCTTCTTGACTTCTTGATTCAGGAAAAACAATCTGAACCAAACCTGATCTAAAAACCTTTTGCCTGAATTTTGCACACATCTTTCTGTTGGGTTTCACTACATTCACACTGACCATCTACCAGCAGAGACACCAGATCATGAATACATTTTACTGAAATTGCATTTGTAAGTGCAAAGTAATCTCATGCTCCTCTCAAGGTCTATAAGCCACTTGCATCCTATATTAGCGTCCTGTTAGTGCCTTTTGCACAGCTGTGAGTTTAAGCATGCTCTATAGTCTTTTAGCCTGGAAGAACTTATGCACAAGAACTATGAATAGGTCTATAAGAAACAGGATTGCCTATAATGCATGAAATTAAACATCTTTTAGGTTCAAGGCCCAAGATCTCTCCAAGCATTAATTTTCAGGTTTTTTGTTGGTTGTTGTTTGGGTTTTGTTGGGGTTTTTTTGAGGAAAAATATAAATATTAATCCTTCTCTCACTGCAGCACAATGGTTACGTAATTGACTTTGATGTTCCATTAGGCTATCAGAGATCTCTACTGCCAGGGAACTTTCCAGGGCCACAGCTAAGGAGCATGAAGGAATGCAGAAGAGATAGGAGGAGCAGGGCTGAGGAGGGACATGACGGGGGTCTGGTGCAAAAGGGAGGCCCAGGCAAGCAGAAGAAGTAGAAAGAGAAGGGGCCATTAATATTGAGGCTCCCCAGAGGGGCAGTGGTGTCTGCTGAAAAGTGTTTTAATGACTGATTTGAGAGTTAGCTGTGATTTACGAGGTGGCTCTACCAAATACAACCAAACTATATAGCCCATCTAAACACAAATAACCATATTTCCAGGACAGTTCTGTCTTGTTACATTGAATAAAAATAGAATCATAGACATATTCTAACCTCCTTGCAAAATATTTAACTTTAAGGAAAGTTTGATTAAAAGAGTTTCCTAAGAAAGGATATTTTTTATTATTTACTTTTTACTTTTTTCATGTTCTTCCTGAGATTTTACATGGGATTTGAGTCTCAGAGGCCATATTTTGTACGGATAAAAACAGAGCCCCATTATAGCTGGGCTGATTTACAACAGCTAAGAATCTGTCCATAAAGCCAAATCAACCTTTAAATTAGGCTCAAAAGAAATACAACCAATTAAATTTAGTCTATGACCTCTAACATAGATTTAACAAGCTCAAAATATTGTGGATTTCAGTAGGGGAAAAAATCAATTAAACTTAAAAAAAAAATGAAATCCCCAAAGTCTAAACCTTGACAAAAGTAGTTCAAAAATCCTGTAGCATCCAGCTGTTTCCATGGTTTCACATCCTGTGTTCCAGTTTTTAGGGTGCTATGTAGGATATGAAAGCAGCCTGGAGAGAAAAACCCTCAATGAGAAATATCTTTATTTCGGTTCCTTTTTGCTTTGTTTGGTTTTTTTCTCAGCTGTTTGAGCCTGAGGTTTTATGTTTGATTGGGGTTTTGGTTTTTTGGTTTGGTGTGTTTTTTTTGTTTGTTTGGGTTTGGGTTTTTTTTTCAGTTTTTCTCCTTGCTCTCTCTGAAGAAGCCCTGTGTTTTAATTTGGATTTGAACACTTCAAAGCCCTCAGAGATCATGGGACTTTCTCATTGTAGGCATAGGCAAAACTCTCACTGCCTTTGGTAGCAGCTGGATTGAGCCCCAAGAAAGAAACTGAGGGGAGAAAAAGCATCATCATTTCTCAAACTCCCTTTCCCCCTAGAAATAAGCTAACATAACCACCCTGATGCAACAAATTTATTAAAAGCAAATAGTCATCTTGTGCTACAAATCCTTCTGAATACAATGTTTTGCTTAAATGACATTTAGCAGTGTTGTAGCTTTAACGGTAAAGAAAACACTAGCAGCTCAGTACTTAAACCTCTGTCCCATAGTGAATATCATTTTCAATATCCTGTAAAAATTCTTTAAAGTGTTTGCATCCAGGCTGCCCCAACGGATTTACTCAGAATTAGTTAATAGTGAGACAGCATTGAACTAAATTTATCGGTTACGGTCTCTCATGATCACATAAAAAATAAAATTAAAAGGAACCCTCTATAGAATACTCTATCAGGCTTGGTAATGGCATCATCTCTGACAGTGAGGCAATAAAAGCATATTAGTGACCCCCTGATGAAACATGTTTACAGGCAAAGTCAAAGAGATTGATCATTCTATCTGGAAAGTGGCATTTTCCTTCTATGCACTGTTACTGCTAGTCACAGAAGCATTCTGATCAGCTAATGCATGACATGAAGGAAATGTGTGAAAGGGGATACAATTATCAAGTCCTGTTCAGCTTTTCAAGGAAATTTGGGAATCTTTTCTGCTCCCTTGTTATACCAGTAATGTTGCTAGAGCTACGAAAGAGAACCAAGAAGTCATAGCCAAGACTCCAGGTGGTGTTGTGCTGGGCTTCATACAGGTATCATTTCTCCCAGAAGTGTCTGCAGTATAAGACAAGAAGAATGAGAAAAGAAAGGGGAACAGTTAAGGAAAATACTTTACCAAGATCATAGCAAGACAAGGGAAGAATCCCACTTCTAGTGTTGTGAGACCACGCTGAGCAACCTGTCCTTAGCCATCACTGTTGGGGTTTTCAAATGTGATCTTTGGGATATTTTCTGCATGTCCATGCTCTCATATTCAAAATACCAAGCCATAGTGACACGCTGATTGTTTCCTGCACTTTCATCATCCTGTAGAGTCCTTCTGATCTTTTGCAGTTTTTCTCATTTAAAGTTTTTTTTTAGTCTGTCACTGGCAGCTGTATTTCTTCTTTCTTCAGTTGCTTCATTTGTTATTTGAGTGAAAATGGACATTTTTATATTGTATACATGGGAGTGCAAATTGCATTCTTTCTATTTTAACAGCTCCCCTCTCAAATGATGGACCAGTGCTCTATTAAGAATGGATTGGTCTTGCTCAGAAACTGCCGTGCTTTCATATACTTCCATTTATATTTTGTGTAAAATGAAGCAAAACCAAATCTATGCTTTTCTGAACGACGTTTAGCCCTCAGCTTATCTCCTGTCTAAATACGTGAGTCAAAAATTACCTGGAGTATGTCACAATGCCTCTGAGCACAAAACAGAACCTTGTGCTTTCCCAGTCCTATTTCTCACCCTGTCTCTCATTAAACAGTCAATGTGGCAGGCGTGTCTGCAAGAGAGGGTTCTTAATGTGAATATATTTTTCACAAATAATAATTACCTGATGATGAGCCAACTGGAGTGGAGCTATTACTGCTGTAAAGCTCTCTTCCTTGATTTCCTTGAGCCTTCCTCTTCCCACATGGAGAAACCTTCAGTGTCAGCTCAGCCCTTCCACATGGACATGCATTGCCGGGGGAGTGAGAGACATGGGCAGCCCAGGCTGTGGATTGGCAGTGGGAGCAAGACAAGATAATGTGTGTCTGGCAGAGCTTGGCAGGACTGAGGAGGGGTCAGGTGTCAGGGCCCAAGGACAGCAGCTTCTTTGAGAATTGGCATTCAAAACATTGAACATTTCTAAAGACTTCTCCTTCTGTTAGCTTACTGATTTTCTTTAAGGTCAACATGATCACAATTTTTCGTTAGTCACTCGCTTCTGTGCTACCATCCCTAATTCTGTGTTAAGGTTCTGCTCAAATAAATATGACATTCAATTTGAACCACGTAGGTGGAAGCAGCAAGGAGAGAAAACTTTAAAGAACTGATTAAAACAACGGTTTCCCTTGGTGTAAGGGATCCATTAATGTTTTGCCATCTTAGGCAGGTCCCCTATACTTTGCTGCTCCTGAGTACTGAGGACATGTTTAAGGTAAAACTGCCTTCCTCTAGCTAATCAAGAGGCTGCATCTTTTCCTGCCATGTGTCCGGAAGATCATCCAGCCTCATGTTTGTCACCTTTGCATTAAATTACTGAGCATTACTATACAAAGGGTTGATGAAGAACATGATGAAGAGGAAGCAGATGGTCCAACACATGGTGACCTGTCACATCAGCAACACAGATTGATACGAGTTGATCAGTTCAGTTCATCACAGACCACCCTTGGCTCCTTGTTTTGTGTTTTATTTTTAAGACCTTTATTTTCACGGCTTTCAACTGTCTGGATCTTGGCTCTTTCCTTGACCCCGTTTCTCACTGTGCTGGTCACCTATGGCAATAATCACCTATGGCAGTAAGTTCTTTGGAACAGCAACTGACAGATACCAGAACAAGACTTTAACAAAGATGACAGAAATTTCTAAATGGACCCTGAACCAGAGTCAAGGCAAAACATCAAATCAGCCATGCTCCTGGCAACATCTAGAATGAGGTATAGAACCATATAAAAAACTTGTTTCAAGATGTGAATTCCAGTACTCATAGTCTAGAGGGAAATGAGAGAAGAAAAGAGAATATTCATAAGAAAAACAAGTACAGAAAAACAAGCAAAACTCAGGTCCTTCCCAAAAAACAGGGGCTCAGAGGAACATAAGAGAATCTGCTGCCTTCTAATATTAGCTGACTGAAAGCTGAAGTGGTGAAACAGTCACACCAGTGACTTTGCAACACTGACACTTTGCAACTATGGCTGGGTAGGGGAGAATTTGGTTCATGTATCTTAATAAAAAGTGGATAAGGAAATACAGAATACATAAGATTTAAAAGCACTTTTAAATAGAAATTTCCCAAAGGCTGTCATGAGGTTTTCACTTTAACACTTTATTACTACAGCACAGTGTGGTACTGTGAAAAGCATTTCATCATTTGCAAGGCAAAAGGTTGCTGGCTCAGAAAAGTGTCATTATCAAAGACAACTTTCACATTGTATTCAAAAGCTTCATTAAGCGTCTGTCTGACAATAATATTGGCCTTGGTGTTGGAATACAGATCCATAGCTGACTACTGTTTCAGGCATAAGAGATGAACTGCAGATTTGTCTGAATCCATCACATTGCCTGCAAGACACAGGTCAATGTGAGTAGGTCTGTGTGGCAAGAATCTCCTAGTGCTGAATGCAAAAAAAGACACAGAAAATTACATCAGAACTGGAAAATAAATTAATCATTTTGGTAGAAGTTCTTAAATCAAAAGAGAGCAGTGGGAGACAACATAAGGGCAATGCTGTTTAAAGTTTAATGTAACTCAATAAATCAGATCTTAAATCCTTTCCTTACCCCACACCTCAGCAATAGATTATGAGAAATCACAGAAAGTTATTTCCTCTATCTAACTGAAAGTGACTGTTATGTTTAGGGTTTACAAGAAATAAGGAAAGCCTAAACAAATTAATTGGAGGTACTCAGAGAAACAAAAGGGGGTTATATATCCAAATTCAAAATAATTTCTGAGGGATTTAGATGGTAACTCAAAATAAACAAGTTCTTCACAAGCTGCTCCAGCTCCCAGATCTCTTCTATGGGTGCAGTCCTTCAGGAACAGCTTTCTCCAGTGTGGGTCCCCTTTGGGGTCACAGCTCCTGCCACCAAACCTGCACCAGGGGTGGGCTCCTTTCCCCATAGGACCACAGGTCCTGCCAGGAGCCCGCTCCAGCACGGGCAGCTAAGGGCTTGTTCTCATAACAGACTGTTCTTTATCCCAGATCGCTGTACAATGGAAAGGCTTGGATTCAGTCTTCAGGGGGCATTTTCCTTCCAGCCCAAATGGCATTTCTAATCCATTCAGGTTGTGGATTATGCATTGTGCTCAAATGTGAATTCCAAATAATTTTGGTTTAATTTAAGGCATCATAAATATGTATATGGGTCATAGACTCATGGAATCATAGAATGGTTTGGTTTGGAAAGGACCTTAAGATAATCTAGTTACAAGCCCCTGCCGTGGGGCAGAGACACCTCACCCTAGACCATGTCCCCCAAGACTCCATCCAGCCTGGCCTTGAACACTGTCAGGGATGGAGCATTTACCACTTCTTTGAGCAGCCTGTTTCAGTGCCTCAACACCCTCACAGTAAAGAACTTCTTCATATCTAACCTGAGCTTCTCCTGGTTTATTTTGAACCCATTATGGCTTGTCATACATTATGGCTTGTCACTACAGTCCTTAATGAAGAGTCCCTCCGCAGCATCCTTGTAGGCCCCCTTCAAATACTGGAAGGCTGCTATGAGGTCTCCCCACACAGCCTTCTCTTCTCCAGGCTGAACAGCCCCAACTTTCTCAGCCTATCTTCATGCGGGAAGTGCTCCAGCCCCCTGATCAGCCTCGTGGCCCTTCTCTGGACTTGTTGCAACAGTTCTGTACCCTTTCTATGTTGAGGACACCAGAACTACACACAGTACTCCAAGTATCTCCTTCTTACATATAATTGCCCTGTGTTTTATCATGCTACAGAAATAATACTTTGCACTCAGTCCCTCATACTCTGGGATTTTAAAAGATAGATAAGAAGGACTCTTTTGTTGATACTAGGAGAGTCAAAACACATTGGGGGTATTTCAGTTGGATATTTAGTCCTTCTGGGCAACTCACATTCCTCTACAAGTCATTCACATCTTTTGACTACTGATGTATAAACAACATGCTCAAGGTTGCACAATGAGACCCCTGACAGGGTACAAGACCAGTCTTAAAAGATATTAGTCATATGTTCCATAGTAATTGTTTTGTATTCTCCTACCTGGAAAGCATCACACAGTTCATCACAGTCATCCTTCTTAACGTTTCAAGAAAGCTAAAGTAGTCTCATATTTAGAAATCGGAGTATACACAATCCACTTTGTCTTTATGCAAATAAATATATTCAAGAAAAAATGTTTGAATGTTCAGTAGCATTGATACCAGCCAAAAACCATGCTTTTACCAGAAGATCATCCCTCCTTTTTATAGTTCTAATACCAGCATTTCCCCTTTATTTTTCCAGTTCTTTTCGGAGCATGCTTTGCCTTTGACTCCACCTTTAACTGTAATGTCAGCAACTACTGTAATGTGATGGGGGCAGAGAATGGCAGCAGCACAGTTGATGACATAGGAGGAAAGCTGTGGCAGCTGATGTGACAGTCCTAATCCACTAAAATGACACCAATTTATTGCCCTGTTTTTCACAGAGTATTACCAGAATAGCTTTTTCTACCATTTGTGAGTAAAAAAGCACTGCTCAAAAAATCTACAGAAACAGTATGTTCGTGGCCTTTGCAAATCTTTATAAGCCTAGTTTTGCTTTCTGGACTTAGGAATAAACCTACCAGAGCTTTAGTCATCTAAAGGTCATCTGTCAGCTAAAGGTGCTGGGCCTTAACTTTGCTGTCACACTGTCAGAAGTTAGCACTGGGGAGACTCGTGGTGGCAAGGGAGTATGGTATTTCAGCATTTTGTCATTCAGGCTGGCTGAGACACTGTAATATTTCTTCTCAGCTTAGGTTTTCTCATGGGATGCTTGAGCAAGTGTCATTGTACTAAACCCAGCACTGTAAGTCCTGGGGGACATGTTTCAGAGATGCTAGTTCTGATCCCGATTAATGAAGGTCGGTCCCAGTGGTCACTCCCAGCTGCCTCAAGATAACATTGGGTGAAAATCACTTTAGGTAGCCAGAAGAAATCTGGACTGGTATCCATGTGCTATTGCATAGCATGAAGACTCAGTGTTTCACTTAATTTTAGACATCTACACTGGGAATGTCTACAGCTAAGCCAGTGTTCCCTTAGTGTCAGGTGACAGCTAGTCACCAGCAGTTCCCTTTGTGGTCAGTGAAGAGAAACAGGCACTTTTCATGTGGGATTCATCCTATCTATTTGAATTTACTTCTTTGGGAGGAGACAAATGGTTCCTAACTGTTTTGATTATATTGGCTCCTTAGTGAGTCTGGTGAGCATCCCAGGGTGCTCAGTTCAACTGCAGGGTTTTAAGCTGGAGATGAGACAGGAAACACTGCAGTCCCCTTGTCACTGCAACACTGGACACCTAAGTTTAAGACACTGTAACCCTTCCAGTCTCACTTCTGTTACTTGCCAACTGTATGATAGCATTGCTTTTCATCAGCCCAGGTGTCAGCCTGCCATGAGTAGCCGCTTAGTTTTGTAGATTTGTTCAGACAAATCACTCATATTCTTCATATTCTTCAGTAAATTGTGTCTGACAATGGCCCTATTGGATGTCTAGGGCAGAGTGTAAGAATAGAGAATGGATTTACAACACTCTCCTGTTGTACGTTCTCAGCTTCCTGTGATCTGCAGCTCAGGATCATGAGTATCTGTATGACCTCAGTCATTCCTGTTAGAGTTTTCTTCCAGTAATTCATTTAGTTGGTTTTGGAAACCATTTACAGTGCACAGCATCCTACTGCAAGAATTTCCAGTTTAACTATGCCAGGTGTAAAAGCTGTCACTTTTTACCTTTTATAGTGTCTGTCCTTTGACAAACCTAACTCATTAGCTGTGAGTAGCTGGTTTTTCCCAAATGCTGAGAGCTGGATCCCAAGGGACTGCATCTACCTATGGGAGCTAGAACTTTTCTCCTGGTCATGCAACTAAGCAGAGATTTGCTTTTATTAATACAGTAATGAACAGGAGAGTGTGGGTGCTCCCTGGTGTTGCAGTGCCCACTCTGACGTCCTTGTAGATCATACAATTCAAACAAATCACCTCTAGGCATAGTACTGCTTATCAGGGCCTAATAACTGTGCCTCCATTTGGCTTTGTGGAGACTTGGATTTGAAAACACAACCTGTTAAATTCTCTATTCAATCATACATATTAGAGAATATGCAAAGAATAAGAACCTGTCTGTCAGTACGCACAAATTTGTGTTTGTGCTTTTCTATTTCTGGTAAGCAAAGGTTCACTTTAAACAGCAACAACAAAAAAAAAAGAAACATGGAGAACTTTGGAAGGCGAGCAATGAATCATGGATGTGAGGAAGCCCAGCATGCAGTGTTAGAGTGCTAGATTCAGGGCAACCAGCTTGCATCTCTCAAGCATATGCTGCTGTAACAACGGCTGCTGTAACAATGGCTACAGTACAGAGAGCTCTGCTCGGAGGCACTTTGGAGTGGCAACCTATAGGGCTGCCATCTGTCCCATTTCAGGCAAGGAAAGCTTTTCTTTTCACGGGAATGGAAGCTGCAAACTGATCGCAGTCATATGGGGCTGGGGTTTCCTTGCTGGTTTATGTTTTTAAGAGTGAGTGGCCAGAAAACCCACTGTTTTGGATAAAATTATAAATGTTCACAGTTTGACTACAATGTTCACATTCCAGTGATCGGTGTCATGCAGGTACCCAAGTCCTACTAAAACTGTTGTGATCTGTGTGGCATTATGAGAAAATCGTACACTGGCAACGTGCACTGGCTTTTTGGATCAGCCTTTTAAAAATCATTTAAGAAAAAGGAATTTCTTCTGGGGTAGTAAATGACAGAGAAATGAACTAGATGACCTCTTGAGGTCCATCTCTCATGCTTTGTGGTTATACAATAGCTACAGTTCAGGCTCAGGGCTCTTCAACTTTTCCAGAAAATCTTCATAAGACTGAATAAAAAGTGGTAGTGAATCAGAAAAGAAAAAATAATGCTCAGAATATAGCTGATAACTCTTCTGTTCCTGTACTAGTACCCAGGTCACTGCTTATAATGAACCTTTGTGTGTTTTTCCTGCCTCCGTCACAAGAATGTTGGTGTGTTCAGCAGTCATCAGTAAACTTCCCAGCACCCTTGTGATTATAAACCCAGCATTCTGGTATCACAAAGTACAGAAGAACCAGAGGAAGATTAAATACTGTAGCTTCAATTTACTTCCAAAGTAACAGGAATACACTTAAAATAGGGTTAATTTTCAAAGTTGTATGTGATATTGCTGCTTTAACTGCAAACACAGTCTCCCTAACCAGGTCATGTGAGTGTACAGAAACATGCTCCCTGCCTTATGGGTTACAAGCAAATGGGTGAAATTAAGGCACAAAGATAATAGCACACATCAGGGGAAGAGAACTAAGCTTTTGCTTCAGACACATTCTTCACAGACGGGTCTAGTGGGATTTGAAGTTTTCTTCTGAAAGTAGGTAAAAGTTAGAGCTTTCATTTGAGTTTCACTTTATGTTTCGTGTTCACTTCAACCCACAGCTCAAAGTGAAACTCCAGGATTTGGGGAAATGAGCAAAAACCTGAAGATGTGCATTAAAATGTCATGTGCAAAAATATTCCAGTTGGGGCCTTAAAACACCATCCCTTTTAAAACTGCAGTGGAGTTTTGATATTTGACCTGCAAAGACTTCTTTGAAATTATAGCTGTAAGCATTCTGTCCAGTACTGGGCAGCTGTGAGGGTACAGGACTGTCTCCTTCAGATGTCTGTTATGCACATTGGAGTTGGAGCAGGGAATGCGATAAATGCTAAAATACCTGTCATCTCCAGTAGCAATACATTTGATATACAGACATGAAGGACTGATTTTTTTGTGTGTGTATCATGATATTGGTTATACTAGAAGTGTATTTGAGCATGATGTCCAGCCACATTGTAAAAACCATATCATAGTGAATATCAGTGTAGGGATAAAGGGAAGGGAGAACAAAGTCTGTATGGGAGTATCACAGTTCAGCAGCAAGCAAGGAAAAATACAAAGAGATTTGGAGAGTAGTGTTTTATGTGTGTTCTGCAAAGAACATAACGGCCTTGTTCCAAGAGCAAAAAGCTCCTTTTCTAGCTCAGAAGCCTCCAGGAACCACCTGGGATTGAAGAACTACGGGGTGGGTTGTTGCTGAGGATGACAGAGTGCCTTAAAGGCTCTTGGATGCTGGTCTTCTTGCCATGTGTCGATCTTGTCAAAGCAGCAGACTTTGGCCTGGATAAATAGGAATTTCTTAGTCGTGGGCAAATTCTTATTTTTTGAAATGTGTAAGTGTGCAAGAGGTCTTTATGCCTTTAGCAAGCTGAAGTTCAAGTAGCAGTGCTGTATTTCTTACAGCATAAAGTTTTATGAGTTCTTATTTTCCCTTCAGTGAGAGGTTGATTGGACTTCATACATCAAAAAGAGGAAAAGCTATTCCTTCTCAGGATGGAAGTGTGACGATGATAATTTCCAATTTAAAATTTTAAAAGAAATGTCCTTAAAGAAATGTCCATAACCACACAATTTTTTTGTTTTTGTTTCCAGCTATTCAGAAGATGGTGAGAGCTGGGATAATTTTTATTTATGATGCTTCCCATCAGCTGAATTCTTAAGTTCTTGGGATTTTATCTACAAACTTGTTTTCATTCAAAAAGACTGAATAGGAGTTAAAGGTTACAGTTCCAACCAAGCTTTCTTCAGGAAAAGCTGAAGGGGAGCGTTTCTAGTCAAAACCCAAGGTGCTAAAATAGTGCAAGAAGCAGAAAACCTAGATCCTTTTGAGCTGTTCTTTATGAGATCTGTTTTGCCCCATGTCTGAATAGAAACAATCTACCTTGGGAAAACAGCTGTTTCCAGCTAAGCAGTACCAGTCTGCTGGTGCCTTTGCCCTTCTTCCTCCACTGGTGCTAAAGCTTCCTTTTCCTTTCTGTAAGACCTGTGTTTTCCCTGTCTTCCCCATCTGTTTATTTCACAGAAAGTCCTCCTACAATATTAGAAGCTCTTTGCAGTTTACTGGTCCTTTTAGTCCTTCTGTTTGTTTTTTCCTTCCTTTTCTTTTGTTCTCCTGTTCAGATGGATAAAGTAGTCCCAAGTCAGCAGAGGTTCAGAAAAGCAGATTGGCACACCAAGAATGGCCCAGGGCGGCATCATTTCCACTGATGACTCCCCTCAGCACTCATCATGTTGGAAACTTCTTCAGAATTATTCAGTGAATAAATATGAATTACTCCCCTGCTAATCTAGTGTTGTAAACAGGGGATGGAGACAAAGGAGGGTGTTCAACACTGCCTGCCAGAAATAGGAAACCAACAGTGTCTCCTTCTTTAGTTTAAAGTCATTAGGCAAATTAGACCATTACAGCATCTTCCATAAGCCTCGCTGTCTTTGGTGCAGCACAGTCTGTAAGAGCAGTGCCACTCAGTTTATAAACCTAAAACCTCTTGTTTGTGCAGTTACTTAATCACTGTAAAACTACACATTACTGTTGTCACATGGCTATACTAAAAGGAATATTTAAAAGGAAGCAGAGCTTAAGGGTAAGCTAGGGTTTGGTGATCTGCCAAGCTGAAAATAGCATTTAACAGGCTTTTAATCTATTTCATAGGTTATTGTCCCCATGAGTGCTGTTATAGTCTGCAGATAAGAAAAATGAGAACAAAGGGTTATTTTCACTTACAATTCAGCAGCTGCTGGTATTATTACTGTGTCACTGGTAATCAAACAGAGGTATACTAATAATTGTATCCTTTAAAATGCAGTGTGCAGTAAATATTTGTTGATTTAAAAATAAGCAGGCTGTAGAAGTGAGACAGCTCTTTCTGTCAAAGTTAGCAGATTAAATGCTTACAGAGCCAAGCAGCACCACGAGAGAAATGCCTGGCATTTGTGGAAGATTTTGTTGATCTCTGCAAGATTGCTCAGGTCTGTTTGCACCAGGGAGAAAAATAGATGTTTGAAGTAAAAATGCAATTAAAATCAAAATTACACACATTTTTTCTTTTGAATCCTAATTTGTAGATAGTATGTAATAGATCGGTTTATACCTTAGAGATAGGCAATTACTGAAATAACCCTCTACTTGCATCCGTTTGACTCGCTGTAATTACCAGAATACACAAAGCATGAGAAGAAAAGCTTTTTTATCTTTCTGCATATCAGCTCTGCTTAGGATGGAGAGCAAGGCTTTCCTCCACACGTTGCGAAGGACAGGCAGACAGTCCAACAAAATGGCTCTCTTCATGTTCAGCAGCACAGGGGAGCCGCTGGAGAGTTTATTTTACCTTGTAAGGGCAGGAGAAGGGAAAAGAATGTTTCTAGAGTCTGGCAGGTTCTTTTGCTTGCAATTGTGTCTCTCCCATGGAAAAAAGTGGTAAGAGTGTAGGCTGGGATGGCAAAACATCTTCTCCTCCTCAGTGTCTGACAGCTGTCTTTTTAGGACTTGTTTATGCTGCTTTTGAGTGTTGCAACCTGGAGAACATGAAACAAGACTGTAGCATGCTGTGTTCATGGTGCGGACTTGCGAGGGTTGTACAGGCCTTAGCAGAGAGCAGTGACGCTGAGGAGATGGGATGTGTTGTTATCTTTCTTGCACAGCAGGACTCAAGTTGTATGAGTGCAGTTAGCTTAATATTAGATACCTACAGTAGAGACTTCCCCACTGGAGCTGTCTAGAATCAGTGAGGAGAATCTGGCATTTCTAGTGCCTGTGTTGTTTCTTCCTCATGAAGGACACAATGCAGAGGATCTCAAGGAAGACAGATGGGTTGTGTTATACCTAGCCCTGTTTCTGTTCAGTGACTGTAAAGGAAACACAGAGTAACTAGTTCAGGTGAGTTCATTCAGTTTGAAAGTTCAAAAATTATTTAGGAGACTTTATCTCATTTTCAGAAATGACTTAAGCACATATAAGCCTATATGTTATTAGCAGTCAGTACGATTAGGTGCTGAAAATGGCATTTCAGCTTTGAAAGCACTGCACACTTATGAAAATGTTACCTAAGGTGACTTGCCAGGGGGACAGAGCAAAACAGGCATAGCTCTGAGCCACAGCATACTGCTTTAACAGGTAGCCTGGCTCTGCTTTCCAAGGGGTACCACACTGTCCAAACACTGTAGTAGCAGAAAGTTTGACTATTTTGATTTTACAAGGTTTCTTTTAAACACTTTGAAAGATTTTTGGGTCTTCAAAATTTGATATTATTACTATTATCAGATAATAATAAAAATAAAAATAATACACCAGGTTCCAGATAGTGTTCCCACTGTGCTGGGAACACAGCAGCTGCACACAACAGCTACTGCAACCTTCAGTAGCGAGGGATTTTCCCCCTTAAACACACTTTGGTTTTGCAAGTGAGGAAGGTTCAGACAGTAATAAACTGAATCTGAGCTACACATCTGCTTTTTCAAGTAGTGTTTGGTGCAGGGGCAACACTGACAGATTTTGTTACAGCTGCCTTTGCAGGCGCTGATGTATTAACACTGTCATCTTGCATTCAGTTTGGATGAGAGCGCCACTGAATGAAGCTGAGAGCTTCTGATACTGATGTGGCAAATGATTCAGCGCAGATCTTTATGCGAATTGGGCTGTTATCTCCTCGACGACGTGTGAGGCTGAGAGTGAGCTGTCTCTTTGCTTCATTATTTATTTTTCCTGAGCTCTGAGTTCTGTCAGCCAAGCAGCCTGGAACTCAGCCCAAGAAGCCGTTTTGGGTACAGCACAGTGCGTGGAGGAGGCGGTGTGAGATCACGGCACTCCAGTCATGCTGGAGCACTGACCCCATGCCTCTTGCGGTAGCAGGAGGGCAGGGATGTCACAGGACAGCATGGATGACTTCCCGTCTGTTACTGGGACTGCTAACAGGCTTTGTGGTGTGATGCTTCAGAGGGAAGGTCTGCTGTCATCATCCTGTGCATCTGTTGCACCTTGCATCTGAACAAGTTTAAGCTCTTTGGCAAGCATTTGGCCTTTCTCTGCTCCCCTCAGAAAAGCAAAATTAGCTCTGTTTTGTAGGTTGGGAAAGTGTAACAGCAAGATGAGGTCATTTTCCTCAGGTCATGTTTGAAGAGTAGTAACGGAACTGGGAATAAAAAGAGAAATTGTCCCACCTGCCACAGTGTCCCAGCCATGCCATGAGTGAGCACTATCAAGCTGGAGACTCTGGGACCTGCAAGTGAACATTTGTTTACTGAAAAGCATGATGGTAAGAACTATGAGCGTGGGACGTTAGGCGCGTTTCATGCAAATGGCTTGGACAGGAGCTGGTGCTCCATCAATGCCGGCATCATACTGTGCAGTGCTTTGAGGACCACCCGCTGGCTGGTCCCACAAGTCCCACCAGTGCCAACAGTGCCCAGTAAATCCCCATGGGGGGATGGAGTGGAGCTTGGCTGGTTGGGCAGCTCAGGCTCCTCCATGCGTGCCATGCCCTTGCCTCCTGGGCTTCTGCACTCCCTGCAAGCACGTTGTCCTCCTTGGTACAGCCAGTTCCTTGGCTTGTGTAAACTGATATAAATTATGTCATAACAAAATGTCCCCCACTGAACATTTCTCCTCCAGAAGCTGAGACAAATAGAGAAAAAAATCTGTGAGTATTTTAAATCTTATTATCTTTCACTGATGACCTCTTCTATTTCTTTTTTTGCACCTTTCCACCCAAAGAATCCTGCCTGTATAAGCTGAGGGACAGCTTAGTTTATATAGGCTAAACTGTATTAACTTGGCTATATAGTAGTGAAATGTTGGAAAAGGTTGCCCAGAGAGGTGGTAGATGTTCCAGACTTTCCCTGGAAAGTCTGAAAGGTCAGGTTGGACAGAGCTCTGAGCAACCTGATCTGTTTGAAGATTTCCTTGCTTATTGAGGGGTTTGGGGCTATATGATCTTTAAAGTTCCCTTCCAACCCAAACTATTCTATATTACTCTATAATTGGCTTATATAGGCTAGTATAGTTTGACTGCGTGGTCAGATATAATATTCAGAGGTTTGCAACTTGCAAGCTGATTGTATAGTTGAGAGGGTTAGTCTCCCATATTTAAATGGAGCAATGACTTTCTTCTTTTCAGATTAAGCTAACTGGGATTTAAAAAATAATTTGCACTGTTTCCTCACACTATTTGTTTGCCCCTTGTTCAGTAGAGGCTCTTCCAGTTAGGTAGGCTAGAAACAAGATTTGTCAGGATCTTAATTATCAATGTCAGTACAGTGACAGTAGTTTTTTGTGTTGCATAGATCATTCCCTTAACAAGGTGCATCAAAAGCATAGGGAATTCTGCTTTTGAACTAGTGCAAAAATTACTTCAGATGGGCAGCTGAAGTGTTGGAGACTTCATTGAATTTCAGATCCATAAAAGTCAGTAGTTTTTCTGCTAATTTCCATGAGGTCAGCATGTCTTTGCTATTGAACAGCCTCTTTCAAAATGGGCTTGGGACTCGTTTTCTTTTACTTCTAATCAGCATTGCAGATAATTTTACAGAATTAACTAATCTTTGCTCCTGTTGCTTGCTCTTTGAAGCCACAGGGGTCTGTTTCATTAGAGGTTCACTCTTCATACCAGACTCCTTCTGTGGCTTCGCAGGAGTTAACTGCTGCATGCAAATCCCTGAATGCACAGAAAGGAAAATAAACACTGCTAGAGGCAAGATACCTGTTTCACAACTTCAGAAAACTCAGAACATAGTGGCTGGGAAAAACACTATTTTCCAGGTGCCATGGACAGTGACAGACTGATTTGCTAAACCTGGGAGCCTGACAAAAAAAATTGTACGTAGGTGAAGAGACAAGTTTAGCTCAGGAAAGGGAGAACAGGTTGACAGAAATTTCCACTGAGAAGAGGCTAGCAGATGTTTATCAAAATATAAAAGCAAAAAGTCTTATAAAATAGGAAATAAAGTTGATTTTTATGGGTTTATCTTATCTTTACCTGAAATGTACCCTAAGATGAATAAGTAGTACCTTTATAAGGTATTTTTTAACTGATCAGATACCATTTCAAGTTATGCATTACACGTACTATATGTGCAAGAAGAAAAAGGATGAGTATACAGTCTTGCCTTGTTACCATGAAGAAGCACGCAGTACCCAGGTCTGTGTCCTGGAACTTGGTTGCTGTTTCCTCTCAGTGACTGGACTGCAGCTTTTCAGACTTGCTAAGTGGGGGAAGTCATGCTTGCCTTCTAAAAGGTGCTCTCAGGAGAGGTGCATGGTATCTGAAGCAAGACATGTACGGTCACCAGGAAGAGATACAAAGACATTTTCAGACATGTGGCAAATCTCCTGAAAGAGTAATGCACATGGTCATCCAGAGACAGAAATCACTGCAGCCTCATCCATTGCTGCTTCTCCTGGCCTTCCTTCTGTCTCTATACCAGAAGCAAAGCAGCCGGGATATGCATTATCCCACACTGCTCCAGCACAAGTTGACATCCTTTCCCCGTCACAGAAAGGGTGAGCAGTAAATTACATGAGCTTAAAGCAATAGTGATTAGGTGTTGAGCAGATGAGAGTGCAGAATGCCCTGCAATGGATTGTTCTGCAACAGAACCTCTCACTGGCCAGCCAAACACCAGTTTGGAGGACAGAAGCAGTTGTAGATAGCTGATAATGGATGCTCTCCTTCCTCTCAAATCGTCAGATCATTTTCATCTCATACTGTGACTTTTTCCTCCTACAGCTCTCAGGAAAAGATAAAAATGAAACACATGGATATTTCTGTGTGGCATCTACTCTTCCTCAGTCCATTTACATATGCTGGAGATGGGGCACATTTTAAGTATGAAATAGTCCTCAGTAATTCACTATGGATTGTAAATCTCATGAATCTTACTGCTGGCAGGAATGTCAGGTCTACCTTGTCACCCCAAGGAAGCAAGTTCAGATTGACGCACTAATAATGCCTGACTGTCTGAGGCTTCTCATGGGGTGTTAAAGGAAAATTCTTACGTTCTTCTCATTTAAGACATCCGACCAGTAGTCTGCGTGCTAAACAAATTTTACGGAATCAGATGGGATCAGGTGATGTAAACTGATTTTACTTTATGATAAATGTAAGAAATCCATGAGTTTCCACATAGGCAAATTTCTCCAATAATAGCAAAGTGACTGAGTGGCACCCTTGTGATTTGTTTTTTATTTCAAGGTCTCACTGACATTTATTTTTAGAACCAGCTTTCATTTCAAGCACCACCGATGCCATATAAAACTGAAGCACAGAACACACTGTTCATAACTGCCTTGTACAGAGTTTTACATGTATACATAAATTTATCTGATTTGTTTCATATTACATAGGCCTCTGGAGGTGGAGGTATAAAATAGGGATCATTTACTTACGTTGTTTTGCCAGCTCATCTGCCTACTTGCTTATTATCCTGAGCCATGATGATAACTGGTGGCACAACTACCAGGAGTGTTTTGATTCCTGTGAAAAGCAGGTTTTTGCTCAGTGCTTACAAATGTGAAAAGATGAGGACAGCAGCTAAGCTATAATTATGTATATATATATGTGTGTGTGTATATATGTATCATTTCGGGTGCAATTTATATGTAACATAAAACAAAGAAATTTTAGAAGTCATCTATGCTGATTCCCTGTTGAGAATCTTCCAATACAACCCACTTCTTAGGCCTGCAGGACTTACTACATTCTTGATTCTGTGCATACTAGGTCTTTCATGGATCTAAAACCAGAAAAGAGGTATTTATTGTTAAATTCCTCTTTAGACATTTCTGTCCAGTGTAGGCAGCACTCAGTTGCATAATGCTGTAGATTAACAATGTTGCTTGTACCTAAGTTGTATCTAATAACTTTTATTTTCAACATGTACATTGCTTTAGATGACATGGCTAGCCAACAGGTAGAGTAAGCAAGCACATAAACAGTGAAAAATTTCGGAAGAAAGATTTAACATCACCCCTTCTTATTAACTAATCATTACAAAAGTGTAGGTGAACATCACCTCTATCCACAACTGATTTGTCCTATTCAGTATTTAAACAAAAATTAAAGTACATATTGGCAGAGCTGACTCACTTGACCAAGTCTGATCTCTTACTGCTGAAAAGCATGTAGCTGAAGATATGCACAAAAAGACAGTGTTACAAAAGATGGTCTTGCAAGTTCTGCCAAGCCAACGGGTCTTACTATTCCTAAATCAAAGGCAGAAGCTATGAAAATTAATTTACCTACTGATAATTTTATCTCTTTTAAAGGTGAAGCCTTGACAGCTGCTAATAAATCTATTTATATCAGAGATTGTGTTTGATGGAAGGTTCATAACAGGGAAGACAAATTCTACATTTCAAAAACTTAATATGAAATGGAGGTCCATTGTGATTAACAAGAACTTCAAGATAAATATATGAAGTGGTGACATTTTTAATCAGTTTCCATACAGCAGAGTTTTGAAGTAGAAAGCTGCTCAGTCCATATTAGAAGAACTTGCAATGAAGACACCTGTGCAAAGTAATTCAAGACAACTGGACTTTCAAAACTCTTTAATGTTTATTCTGAGCACAGTCACAACTATCTACAAACACAGTCACCTTGATCACCATGGGTAGGTTATCCATGCCAATGACAGGACTTCAGCTGCTGCCTCACACTGCTTTGCTGGTTGCCAGTCATGGCGGTAGCAGCAGCTGTATAAAGGAATTCTTCTCATGAAAGTCAGCAAAAAAGCTGAGGAAGAGGATCTAGACAGGATGTATGCAGGGAGATGTCAGACTCAGACATCTCCTAGCCCGGCACTTCTTGTCGCACTTCTATTATCTACAATTATCAAGGGGTCAATAACAGAGGAATATAATATGTAGGTATTACACACTAAAAAGGTGTTTTAACAAGTAGGATTATAAGAGAAACAGTGAAACTGCAGTGCAGCAAATCTACAGTGGCTGTAGAAGAAAGTTGGAGGACAAAACCTGGGCTGTTGAAAATGAGACGACCATCAGGCCAAAGTCGCATATGGTACTGCAGCAGCATGCTACCAGAATTGCTGATAGGCTACCTAGGTAGCCTTCAGTCCATGATGAGAGCATTGTTTTCACTTCTCTATTTTTTTCTTTCCTTTTTTTTCTCCCTCTTTTTTTTTTTTTTTAATAAATTCTAAAGCCCTGGACAAATGTTCGTGAACCATAATATTTAGTGAAAAATTGCACAATCTATGATCTTCCCATTTGGAAGCATTGTTTTTTTTAAATTTTGGTCTTTGTTATCATAAATTAGATAAGATTCTGCTCTACAGGTCCAAACACTGATATTTCTAAGCATCTATTCTACATCTTAAAGTTTCAAAAAGCTATAAATAGGCAGAAAAGGGAATGGTAGGTTTGACATCAGCTGAAGAACAGAAAACAGGTGACTTTCCTTAACGAAAGTCACAGAAGATGCAATCTGCAGAAGATGAAAAAATAAGCAGATCAAAATCTAAGAAGTTAACAGCATTAAAAATTTTCCAGTTCAGAGCTTGTTGTATGAATCTCCGAAGAACAGTGTTAGAAATGAGTTTAATGTCTTGCAACTGAATAACTCCTGGTTGTACCATATTAAATATTTGTTTTTATCTCTCTTCCTCAGATAAGCTTGCTCAATCCACAGACATCACAGCCTTTGGAGAGAAAATCTCAAAGGAAAACATCTATATTTTTTTTATACCGAGGAATTAAGAACACAGTGTGGAATATGCTATTGTTCATTTGAGATAGACTTGAGGGTGTAAAAAGCTTAGCAAGGAGCTAATTAAGAACTTTCTTTTGCATGCTCCATTAACCCTGGCCTGAATGCAAATAACTTTAAATTATTACATGGATACTTCATAGCCCCAAGGGGCTGACACGGGCCTTCAAGAAGAGCAGTAGCCAGGGTGGAGCTAACACGATCCTCTCCAGCTACTGGCTCTCATTCCTTCCACTTTCCCCTACCTTGTCCCTCTAGGGAGCAGGTTAGTTCCCACCTGCTCCTAACCAGCATCTCCTCCCTTGTTTTAATTCCTCTTTCCCAACAGAGCAAAGCCTAAGCTGGATTCTGACTTAAAGAAGGAAAGTAATGGTTTTAGATCAATCCTTAGAGAAAACTCTCCAAACGCAACCGAAACATAAAGAAGCATTACTAATAAAATCCCAGAATTATGACAGGAATATTAAGAATCAACAGTTTCAGTAAATGTTGAGAGAACTTCTAAGCACCCTTTCCTTCATCACAGCTGAAGTATTGCTGACAATTGTCACAAAAGATTTATCTCCTTAGATGTACAGTATGGATTAACTCTCAGATACATTACTCATTTTCTTAAGCTATAAATTTCTTCTTGTATCAGCAAAATTGATTTTATAACTACAGATAAAAAAAACCCAAAATGTTCTAAACTAAAATATTTCTATCTCATAAGCCACCATAACATCCAGTCAGCCTAATTAACTACTTTATTTCACTTAGAATCATAGAATAGTTTGGGTTGGAAAGGACACTCAAAGGTCATCTAGTTCAACCCCCCCTGCAATGAGCAGGCACATCTTCAACTAGATCATGTTGCCCAGAACCACATCATATCCTTAATATATTCAAAAATATGTAAATTTTTTATTTAAATTACAGCATGCTTCCCATCAAAGCTTCCTTAATGACTTGCAGGTCACCACAGAACAAATGCTGGCATTCTGATACAACAGAAGGTTCGAACATAGTGCGAGATGACATAGTTACCTGGAGTTGTGCTTCTATCCCAAGAGACTATCAGGATCCCAGTATCAGGATTGGGCTCCAGGCGCAGGTTGGTTGGTGGAGACAACGCTGCAAGCATTAAGACAAATGGGTCATTTGTGGCACTGAGAATCATGCTAGCTCCCTCACATCCTTTCTCCCTACCTTTTATCCTCACCCTTCAAAATGACTTAAAAATATTCTTCTCAAGTTGTGACCCTGCATTGCATAAGCTAGTGCTACTGTCACCTATGCATCAAAAAGAAAAACACCCTCCAACCACGACAGGAGGAAAAGACTAGAACCGATTCCCAGAAGACAGCACAAGGGAGCACGAGGGAAACAAGTGGAAGAAGGAATAATTGTGGAAAACTAAATGCGTCGTACGTGTAGTCACTCTCCTGATGATTGGAGTCTCTCTCTCCTGGCCGTCCATCAGGACTGTGAGGTTGTAGGTGTACTCCACTCCAGGGGTCAGGCCAGATATCACGATGCTGCCAGAATCAGAGATGACCTCCCGAGGAGCCTCTCCACCTTGGCTTGGGAGCACACCCAGCTGCAGAGAAGCAGAAAGTTTGCTTTCCAGTTTCAAATACTCCTATCCCAGCTAACTATCAGCATCCTGACTTATCCAACATGAGTATCATTGGCCCTTATGCTGAATGCCAACTGTTCGCCCTGTAGCCTTTTAGATGTCCCACTGATGAACTCGACCTGAAGCCCAGAGGAGATGCTTGCATTGACCTCTGTGACCTAGACCTGTCCCCTGTAAGCAGCATGTGTTTTGTACTTTGTGCTATCTTCAATGCAGTCCACAGTAAACAGCTTTAATCTGTCTTTCCTATCACAATGAAGCAAGAGAAAAAAGAAACACAGGACTTCAATTCTCCTACCTTGAAACCAATCCTTGGGGCAGGTGTCCAGGTGATGACAATAGAAGTCTCAGTCACTTCTGTGTTAAAAGGAGGAATAGAGCCAGCTGGCTGATCTGTGAAGTGAATTGACAGAGTTGGAGTCTTGCTGTTGTGGTGGTACCAAACAGCTAGAAAACCTGACCTACAGCAGTCCAAATGGCAAGAGGTATGTGATAGGTGCTCAACTATGTTACTTCTAAAAATCCAGTGATTTGGGAGAGGTCTGACAGACGACTTCTGTCTGGTCCTGGGTTTGATCGACCCAGTATGCAAGTGGCAGTGCTTTTGTTGTTCCTGAGGAAAAGGAAAATATTGAACCGGGCCTCATGAATCCTCTATGCATCCAACCCCAAGAATTTGAGGAATATTGGTTTTGGCATGATATCTAAAGAGTTCCTCAAACCCCAGCTTTTTTTCCTTCACCCACCATACTCCAGTCGATCAGCAGAACACTACACCCTTGTCTGTCATCCAGCTGTCCCAGTTAGGACCATCTCATTCCTCACCAACAGCTTCAACTCTTTTGAAGTCAGCACAGTGAAAGGGAGCTCAAAGTCTATCTGAGGAATTTGTGGTCTCATTGATATCTGTCAGGAGCATCACACAGAAGCCAAAGCCTTTGTGTACCCCAGAATGAGTCGGAATAACTCCACTGAGTTTAGTCTGCATTGACCTCACTATCAGTGAAGAGAACTGGTTTATTAATCTATAGTCTTGAACTGGACTGGTTTCATTCAGATAAGCCCAAATTTGAAGGCAATATTCATCTAAGATACCAAATCATATCTTAATTGAGAAATATTTATAGATAAGGCTGTCTGTTAGCAAAAAAAAGAATCTTGCCAATGTTAACAGTGTTACTCTGATTAGAAGTTTGAACCCTTTCACATTGTTCTAAAAGAAAACCACATTCTCTTTTGAAAAGAGGATGTGGCTCTGGGCTTGGATGGCTTTGAATTTTGATACTTTAAAAAATGATGGAGCCATCATATAAACAGTGAACGTATTTGTTCTTTCTATAAGCACATGTGGGTTCTGACAGAGCTCCTTTTCCTCTCCAAATTTGCTCACTATTTTTTCCAACCCAGCAGCACATGTGACTGAAATAAAGAAGCAAAATGCTAGAACACAATGTTTGTATCAGTTTTGTAACTACAGTTGAGCTGGTATGGCTGGGCTTGACAAATGAGTGCTTTCAACTTTATTCAGATGACAGACTAATTATTCCTTGCCCAGTTTAAGGTTGCTGTTTCCTTTCCTTGATTCCTTGTTTTTGTTTGCCAAAACCAAACAACTGGAAAGATCAAGTAAAACCAAATTTCTTTGTTATTCAGTTAAACCAAACATGAAGTACCAGTAGTTAGTAGTTTCCCTTTTGTCTTTAATGACCAAAAAAGTTGAAATATATTTTACTAAAAGCTTTTTAGTGCAAATTACTCTCTTTTATCCTGCCAAATAGTTCAGAAAGAAGAACAAGGAATATTTCCCAAGCAGTTCTGCTGGAATGCTACTTCAAAAGGCTTCTTCTGTAAACCAATTCACAATAGACACTTTCAGTGCAAGTTTTGAAGGAGGGCCAGGGTGTTAAGGAAGAGGAGGATGAGCCTGTCATACTTACAAGTTGTGAAGACTCCAGTTTCTCTGCCACTTTGCAAGTCATCTTTAACTGCCACAAGGTACACGGTGTACTCAGTGCCAGGCTGTAAGTTCCTGAGAAGGTACTTGGTGGCAGAAGGTCCTACATTGTAGGTCCTTGGTTGACCTCCTCTTGTGGGACCTGCAGTCAGCCGGTATCCTGTGATCACAGCGCGGGGGCGCATCCACAACACTAACACTGAATGCTCCGTGGTATTGAGAAATCTCAGGTTGGTGGGGGCATCGAGCTCTGGGGAATTAAAAAAGCAAAATGGGCATCAATTTCCCAGTTGAATCTGTACCTCAGCCCTGCTTCCAAGGCAGTCCATTACCGTGCAAAACACATGGGTACACAATGAGGTTGTTGAGACTGTATTTCTCACTCAGGGTGAGAGTGCAACAGTAGGGAAGAGAGAAAGTAGGAACCAGGACAGAGCTGGTAATGATAGAGTCAGGAAATGGTTTGGAAAGAGCTTAAGATCACCTAGTTCCAGCCCCTGCCATGGGCAGGGATACCTCACGTTAGACCATGTTGCCCAAGGCTCTGTCCAACCTGGCCTTGAACACTGCCAGGGGTGGAGCATCTTACATCTAACCTGAACTTCCCCTGTTTCAGTTTGAACCCATCGCCCCTTGTCCTATCACTACAGTTCCTGATGAACAGTCCCTCTCCAGCATCCTTGTAGCTCCCTTCAGGTACTGGAAGCTGCTCTGAGGTCTCCACGCAGCCTTCTCTTCTTCAGGCTGAACAGTCCCAACTTTCTCAGCCTGTCTGCATTCAGAAGGTGCTCCAGCCCCTGATCATCCTCGTGGCCCTCCTCTGGACTTGCTCCAACAGCTCCATGTCCCTTTTATGTTGATAGATGTGAAATTACTACATCCATGCCTCAGTGCCATCCAGTAATATGCTGGGCCAGGCAGATCTGCATGTTCCTGGCTGTGCTGATTTGGGTAGTTGCCATACGTGCCATCCCATGGGAAGTGAAGCTAACAGCTGAGGCAAGACAGATGAACCTAACCACACTTGGGAATTTCAATAGTTTCTCATGGATGCTGAGCATTTTTTAAAACTCAGCTCAGTTCAGACTTGTCAGCATAAGCACAGAAACCCAACTTTAGCCCTTTCTCATTAAGAAGATTTATTCTTTCCAATCCTTGCCCAGCCCTATTCCCTGCCCTCTCAAAATCCCTTCCCAAAACAAAATACCCCCAAGGTGGTCATTTTCATGTAAAAATAAAGAAGAGTCAGTGACTTTCAGCAGAAAACCAGTCCCCAGATCTACTTAAAAACAATCACACCCTGGAACTGACTATCCAACAATTCTAAGCATGCTCATCTCTCCCTCGGGACTCAGGCAACCGCTCTTAGCAGGCTTCCTCCCCTTTTTATCACTGCCCCTGGGAAGCTGCTGAAACTGATAACCGAGCAAACTACATAAACAGGAGGCTGAAGCAACACAGCTTCTTCAGCACTTACACTGGAGTCCAGTGAACAGTGGAGATGTCACTACCTTCGGCTGAGACAAGATGAGGCTCAGAGGGGGAAAAGACATCTAAGCAATTTGTCCTGTACAGCAGGCGGGACTGCAGTGAAGAGTTTATAGCATCTATGTGGCAAGTTTTCCACCTCTCCTAGGTCTCAATTCTATGTTGAAAGTAATTGCTCTTTTTTGATGGCAAAACCACCATTTTTTCTTCTCCCCCTGAGCAACTAACATTTTTGTGATAAAAATTAACGTTTTTCTCACTCTCCCAGTAATGCAGTGGGAGGTTTTGTCCTTTTTGTTTTCTCCTCAGTTGTTTTCTCACATTAAATCCAAAACACAGTATTATATCAGCTACTAGGAAGAAGATTAACTCTATCCCAGCCAAAACCAGGATAGGAGAGAGGGTAAAGTGAGGATTTCCTTCTTCCACCACTTGCAAAGATGGAGGAGATGATAGTTCTAAAAGACAAAGGAGTGTGACCCTCCTTAGGCCCATCTCCAACACACAGGCTGAGAGTCAACTTTATCTCTTCTTGGTACTTAACATCTGTCCTAAGTCTCATCTGACAAGGATTTTATCTTCCACCAATTTGTAGCCTGCAGTCAGTTCCTTTCTGCACAACTTAATTTGCCAGCTCTATCAGGCTTTTATCACTTCCTCTCCCCATAGTAAAGGAAAAAGGGGAAGATTAAAAAGCCACACACACACTCAGAGTTTATTTGTAGACTCTTTTTTAACGGAAGGCCAAAAAGAGAAGCACATTTACACCGTGGGAAGAGACTTGTGCTTCAGGGTTTTCCTTGGGAACTCTGAATGATTTCTGTTTCCCAGGACTTTCGATTACAGGATGCAATTTATGTGAATGCTTTCTGAAATGTGGTTTAGGCAAAGCAGTTAAGCGGATGATCACAGCCTATGGAAAATGATTCCAGACATTTGTAACTAGCCCTGTGCTGTCTGAATCAAATGTTTATGCTCCAATGTACAACTCTGTGTGTGGACTTTCAGAAAGGCTCTACACATAGCCAAGGCTCCTGAAAACAACCACTTAAAATTACAGATCTAACTGGGAACTGAGCTCTTCTTGTTCTAAAAGCTTCCAAAAGAGTCCAGTCTCCTAAGCTGCATCCTTGCTTTTGAAAGCTTCACTTGAAAGAGGAGGGAGGGCACTCACAGAGATACTTATGTCAAAGGACGAATATAAGGATCCCATTCTCCCTGCATAGTCAAGGGAGATGGTAAGAGGTAGAGGCACTATTCACAGCTCCTGACTTTATGGATGTAAGTAAGTAGTATTTCTCAAACAGCATGGCTACATTCATTGATTATCCCATTTCCTTTCCTTCCCTCTCATCTCTGCAAGAGTTGGTATGGATTCTCTGGAGTTGCTCTCTTTTACTGAAAAATGCCACAGCAGCAGCAGGTATCCATAGCTGAATTTTGGTCTTTTGAATAACGTGACCCAATCAAAGAACACCACAAACACCAAGTCACCCTTCTACTGCTCGATAAACAGGCTCTGTCCAAGTGAACCACTTCCCAGCTTCTGTCTGATCTGTTTCTTTCGGATCAAAAATGGAGATAACCACCCAAACCCATGCTAAACTCCTCCTCTTCTATCTGAAAGCCTGTATCTTGCCCAGCCACTGCTTCTTTCTTCTCTGCACTTCTGCAGAGCAAAAATCAATGTCTAACATTTGCGTACTGTGGTTGTCACTTGCCTCACACTGGTGAATGCTGCGCTGCCACTAGATCATTAGCAGCTGGGTTCTGAGAGATCCTGCACAGCCCTTCCTGAAAAACATATGCTCCCATGGGTCTTGTCAACAGTCCATTGAAGTCACTGCAAACCATTTCCCCAGGTTCCACAGGGATAACAGTGACATTTCTGGGGTGGTAAGACAGCCTGTGGAAAGCCAGGCCTGACCTGGCAAAGCTGAAATGCAGTCCTTTTAATGACCAGGCTTGTCCTTACATGTGCATGCTGAACTCCTGCTGCTAACGGTGGAGCCAAATAAGTATGCAGCTGTCAGAAAGGAGATAAGGATTTTCAGAGCAGTCTCAGCAAGGCTCTTAAGTCATGTTGAAATCTGCCCTAAAGTATCCTCACAAAGAGAAAGAAAAAGCAATCACAGGCTGTGATCCGTGCTGTAAAGAACTGCAGGGCCCATCAATTCTCAGTGAGTAATAAAAAAGTTGAATTCCAGCCATACGAAATTGTTTTAAAGTGCCATGAGAGTTAAACTCCCATTGGAAAGCCCTGGAGGAGGATAAATCTGCTGAAGAGATCATTGTTTGACTGGATGAATTCCCATCCCTGTCATCCTAGTTATGGGATACCTCCTGGGCTATAACTGTTGCACTTTAAGTGCTCTGCTTATATATTTCTCTAAGCGACAGAGAAATATGCATTTCAAAAGGTTGAAAAAAGCATGAAGCACTTACTGGTGGTTTGCTGTCCAGTCAAAGGTTTGCTCTCCCTGCCCTGGCTCACTGCAAAGATCTTAAAGAGATAGGTTGTTCCTGGGAGCAAGTCAATGACTTCAGCAAAAGAGCTCCTGGTGACAGGCAGTCTCTGGCCATGTTGGCCAGGGCGATTGACAGGGATCACTTCAACTCGGTAGCCAGACACTTGGCTCTGTGGTGGGGTCCACATGATGGTGATCTTGACATCAGAAACCTCCACAAACTGCAGATCTTTGGGTGAAGGAACTTCATCTGAAAGCAGAGTGACACACAACAGTGTTAGAGAGAATCCTTCGCAATTGGCAGGAGAAGCTATAGGTTTAAATGGAAGAAAAAAACCCAGTTAATTTTGACTGAGCAATGGCTAGCCAAAGAATATGTACCACATTAAGAATATCATGGTAACCTTACCATAAACATGTTTGCACACATTCCCAGCCAATATTCAAGAAAACTACAATTCAAAATGTCACTACATAGTTTGGTGTGTTTTATGCCTCAGTCATAGAAAGTATCTTGCTGTCACAGAAAGAGAACTGAAAGACCAGATGTAATATGCTACGGAAATTCAAGTATATGCAGAACCAAAAGCTTGGGGAGAAAAAATACTCCAGGAGTTGGAAACAGGAACCTCCTTTTAAAATTAAAAGAGAGGGTTTTCAAAACCCATGGCATGTTCTCAGTATCTATAATTAACTTAAAATCAATCTTTTATTATTAAAAAAGAACAGGGGCTGATCTGGCCCTTGTAGTCAAAGACAATATCCAGTTCCCTCTGTGTTGGTCCACAGTACAGCAGCCTTGAATTCCTATGTTCAAATTAAACTGATACTGCCTTAAGGTTAACCAATGCTCATTTTTGGAATATACCAATGCCAAACCACAAAAACATTGAGCTGAGTTCATTCCTGCTAAATTCCCATTTGCAAACACATGCTTGCAACTTGCAGGACCATCACATTCCACAGCTACCACATGAGATCTCATGTCTTTCACTATCCTTTCTTTTGGTTTGGCTATTCAGCCAAATTGGATACTTAAAGAATCCTGAAACCAGTAGGCTTTTTTAATTGTGGGGGGCCTCAAGTTTAGATGGTATGGTGCTATTCTGGCACATCAGTCAGTGCTGAGCAACCTCCCATCTCCACTGACTGCAATGGAAAATAATGGTTAGGACTGGAAAAGACAGGGATAACTCAGGTGAACAATCTGGATTTGTGCTGTGGCGTCTGAGTACATAACATTACACATCTGTAGGCCAAGTATGGAGGCAAAATGATATACCAGGCTCCTAAAAAGATCTCTTAGCAGAATCCCCTTAAGACAGCTTAGGAAACTCTAATCTCTCTTTTCCATAGACACAATGCAAGACCTGCCTGCAGTCTGATCCCTAGGAATTACACCCAAATTAATGCAGAGTGATGGCAGTGTGTCAGTTCATAACTGCTGCTTTACTGTGACTTTACTATGAAACTTCAGTACCACAGACATTTACAATTAAGAAACACAACAACAATGACACAAACTAGAACTGAGTCCATTTAAGGATTCATTTAGCAATGTGAGCCTGCACTGTCATAGACTCTATGTGCTAAGAGAAAACTCAATGACTGATATCTAGAACATGTTGTCCATTACCTGTGCGTGGGACACCTGTGGTTTCCTGTTGGATGAAGATAGGAGTACTCTCCTGATTTTCTTCCACTGCGTAGATGCTGATGTTGTACTGAACACCCGGCATCAAGTCACTGAGTGTTACAGAGGTTGCAGTATCAGGCAGGTTGAGCTCTGTGCTGCTGCCTTCCACAGAGGGTGTGTAGATAATTCTGTAGCCTAAAGCAAGAGAAGTATATACAGTCCTCAGCCATGATCAGTAACAAAGCACAAGGAATGCCAAAAAATGATAGTTAAACTCATCTTCCTACTGAGGTTTTATAAAAATAGTCCTGAACTTCAGCAGAATCCATGGCTCACACCCCATCTACAGATCACACACGCAGAATGCTTTACAGAGCATAACCTGACCTGGATTATCATTTGACATGTGGAGCTCTCTTGCTTGTTATGGGATGGTCTCGATGACAGATACAAGAGAAGGTCATGGGGCTTGTTTTTATTTAACACAAATCCAGAAGGAATTGTTTTGCATCCAGCCTCCTGAATTGCTTGGTTCAGATAGTGAAACCAAGCAAATGCTAAACTGCCCGTGTGCTTTCCAGCTGGTCTTTCAGACTGGGCAGAATTATGCACTAGCCTTCTGTCCTAGAGGACATATTATATATGGCACCAAAGAGACAATTATAAAGGCACAAAAGAGACAATTAACCACTGCACATTATGGAATAGATATACTTTTAGTTTTTACCTAGATTTCAGATTCTAGCAGTAACGCATAAGAGGTACACTCCAACTAGACAAACCTGTGATCGGAGCCTGTGGTCTGCTCCAACTAATGACAATTGATGTGTCATCCACACTTTCCACAGTGTGATCAGGAGGTGCATCAGGAGCTGTTCAAGGAAGTAAAAAGAAGAGGCCAGCAAGTGTGAGCATAAAAGATAACAAAAAAGTTATTGAGCATACAATAGAAACAGCTTTCCAAGTGCAGCAACAGCCACCCACACATACCCGTAGTCTGTGAAGTAGAGAGGATCAGATTCTGCTCTCCTTCTTCAGAGATCTGGTAGACATTAACAATGTATTTGCGACCAGGAAGCAAGTCAGGGATGTTGACAGAAGTGGCTGTGCTTGGAAGATCTAAGGAAGGCAGGAAAGAAAAAGTTGCCTTAGCAATTCTATCTATCTTCTTGCTTTCTCTCCAAATGGAATAATTGAGACTGCTTTGTTCTAATCTGGGCTGAATCACAGTATTCCTGCAATAAAACAACATCTTTTCTGCACTGTGTCTTTAGTCCACATCAGAGAAGTTGTGTGAAGAGTTGGACAAGGTCTCCACGCTCACCAGGCAGACAACACCTAGGACAGCATGGCTTGATGCGTGCTATGGCAGGGTAACATGAGCTGCACACTGCTGGCATTAAGACATGTCAGCTGAGTAGTCATTTCATACCCCAAACCTGCATTTCAATACAGAAATCTATGGAAAAAATTTCGCATGAAGAGGTTATGTGGAAAGACTGACTCATGAGTAGAGAAGAATGACATTGTGAGGGCTGATGAACTAATCTCCCCTCTCCCTTTCCCCCAGATGTCCACCTACATGCCAGATGTAGGAAATTCTCCATGAAGCAGCTCCTTACTGGCCAGACTGAAGCCAAGCATATTAAGGGGAACTGGGAATTGCCTTTCAATTTGCCTGGAAACCACTTTCTGTAGACAGATGATCTCAGGAGCTGCTTTACAACACAGCTCAGCTGTCTGGGCAGCCACTGTGCAAGCAAGGAAGGTGGTGACAGTGCTGGCAGTCCCAGTGTAAGTCACTTCTGCTCATGAGTCCAACCTTGAGAGTTGAGGAAAGCAACAGTCCAGGGAGAATTATTAGGTCTTTTTTCCATGTGTCTGTCTATCACACTCATGTCTGAATAGCTATCATAGCCTCAAATCCTTGTGAGATATTGCCATTACCATTGTTAAGACAGGAAATTAGAAAAAAGAAGATAAGATGAAACTATGTGTGGTGACACAGGCTCTACAATAGATGTTAGAAAAGAAGATTCAAATCCTAGGTCTGAGTCCAATGCCTTTAACCAGCTTCCCAGGTTAGCTAAGTTGTCACATTATCAAAGATGAGGAAGATCCGATCGAAACAAAGCAACTGACTAAGTGGACTGGAACAGATATGAGATGACAAATAGCCAAGAGAGGACATTTGGAAAAGATTTCTCTCCGTCTGTTTGGATGGAAGGACAAAGGTACAGCAAAGGAAATTAGCCAGGCTGCAAGTTCAATAAATACATTTGGTTCTCTTCTCATCTGCACTGCTGCTCACTTCAGAATGCTGTGGATGCTATTAAATTAACATGATTTCAAAAGGAAAAAAATACTGCACAAATTCACAGAGCTGAAAATAATAAATATCTCTATCACAGTTAGTACAAATCCACTACCCCTGGTTCAGGGAGTTTTCCTCTGCACAATATGGGACAGTATTCTGAGGCGGTATTGCCATATAGTTGCTGTCTTCTCATACTCTTCCTTGGACATGAACATAAGGTTATTGATGGAGAAAGGACAATGAACTACGTGAGCCTTTAATCTGAGCTAGTTTCATTGCTCTTATATCCTATTGAATCCTACAGAAAGACAGGGAGATCCTCACTATTCTGATTGTCACAGAAAACAGTTAGCTGTAGTAAAGTCAAATATTGTCTCACCAAGATATTGTGGCTCATCACCCTCCTCGCTCAGTTCATACTCAACACGGAATCCAGAGACTGTGTCAGAAGCAGAAACCCAGGAGACAACAAAGCTGTTGGATGTGATTTCAGTGACTGACTCTGACGTAGCAACCATGGGAGGAAGAAGAGTTGTCTCTCCTGAGACAGTGTTGCCTACAAGAGAGAAAACAGGAAAGGTTTAATTAACCATCACTACTTCTACATTAACTGGGATGCACAAAACAAAGACTTAGGTGAAGCAGATTCTGCTTCTCTGCACGGCCCTGCTGTTCAACTTACTTGTCACTGCTGTGGTGCTGGTAGTGGTAAAATCAAAGCGGGTGACTTCTTTGTGGCCATATTGCTGAACACTGATGAGCTGTCCTTCATATATCACACCCGGCTTCAGGCCTGAGATGGTGTAGGAGTTCTGGTAGCCAGGAACAGTGGCTTCCTTCCATGGCCTTCCAGAGTTTTTCTGCAAGAAGAAGGGCAGTCAGATAGTAAAAGACTCTCTAGTCTGCAAGCAGGGGTATGTAGTGATGAATCTGCTACGTTCTTACCAAGCACTCAGATATTCAAACACAGGTACGGCTGGAATGGCTAATGCACAGATGGAATCAAGTCAAAGGAGATGAGAAAAGTATGCCAGGAAGCAGGGCTAATGACATTTTGGGTGATTAAGTGTTACTGGGTTAAACTGAAAAACAATCTAGTTTTGAACTTTCTACCTTTAAAAGGAAAATTATTCGTAATATATAAACTAAACTCATTCCTTTATCAAAAGCACAGTAAGGCACGAAGGAATAGCTGGAAAATGCATATTTGAAGGCCGTTCACAATAACACTCTAAGCCATCATCTGAAAACAATATACAGAAATGGTCTTCCCACCTACCCTGTGTTTGAACTCTCTGGGAAGCTCTAAAGTAATGCTCCATCCTCTGAGGTTTGTACTCCAGCACTTTAAAGTCTATTTCATTCAGGCCTTGATCCAAGATACACTGAAGTCAGTAAAAAGACTCTAGTGCCTTTAATGGCTTTGGATCAGGGCCTCTATTGTTCTTTTAATAACAGACAGCATTGAGGTACTAATGTTCTTAATCATTAAGTGGTCTTTTGTGAAGCTGCACTCAGGGGATCTGTAACACAACTCATCTACCTCGGTTAAACTGAATCATTCCTCAAATATGAATGAGCCAACAAGCAGTGGTTAACCAGCTTTGGTGTAGACTTTAGAAAAGATGGGAGATGACTGTTTATTTAATCCTATGCTAGCTGTTTATATCTGCATATCCTACTTATTTTTAGTTCCTCATTAATAGGATGAAATCTATCTCAGTTTTCTTTGGGCATGCACATGGTACTAAAACAATGTTTCTTAGGATGAAGAAGCTTCCACAAGGATTTACATTACTTAAAGTGAGGAAGGATATAAACTTGTCTGCTTACTGTGCTAGTGCTTTGGTTAATAAGATACTTCATGAGCACAGTGACCATTAAAGTTTGAGCAGGAAAACATCAAGTGTTTATACAGCATTTGTCTTTGATCCTCAGAGCAATTGTTGACCTCAGCAGAGCAAGGACACTGAATTAGTGACTAAAGTTTGCTGAAATGGTGTCAGCCACTTCTTACAGACACCACAAAAAGCAAAAGAAATACAGTATTTTGGTGAACAAATGATGATGCGTGTGGCACTCACCGGTCTCCAGCGCAAGATGTACTTGGTGATGTGAGATCGCTCAGGAGCATTCCACTGGATGGGGTGGGAGTTTGGCTGGTTTGTGCTCTCTGTGATGATCACCTGAACAGGCCCAGATGACCCTGGAAAAAAGAATTGCCATTTTTAACATACTGGAGATGTTTTAATTCAGCCTTCTTTGTGGAGTCATCAAAAAGAAAGAAAGTTGCGTGGCTCACATATACATACAGCAATGCTGTACACAGGAATTGAATTATATTGTCCTTGTACCCTTAATGCATCATCACTACTTAAAAACCTGATGAATTAGAATATATTGGGGGGGGGGGGGGAAATTAACATCCCTTGTTTGGATTAATTTCCTATGAGCTATCAATGAAATAGAGAACTGGAGCAGTCCAGTATAGAAAAAGTCTACAAAGCAAAGCTGCATTGTTCAAAGAGAGGGAGCTTCTCAGCAACTAACTACTTTCATCAATTAATATCTCCTGCAATGGGACCAGGGAAACGGATGAGAAACGTCTGCCAAGTGCAGTCTAATCTTGTGGCATGGTGAGGGCAAACTCCTGATCTGCCATTGCATACACCCTGCAAAGAGACACCAGACTTTTACTGTGGTGCTGATTTGCTTAATCAGTTGATTTGAAACACTGAAATCAGGCCCAGAAACTGATGAAAATACAAGCTCAGCAGTGCTCTAATGCTTAAGACTACTGACTGCATTTAATCAGATCAGGCTTAGGCTCAGCTCCACAAAGCTCCCCAGTGGAGAAGGAAAGGTTCTATGATCCCATGGTTCTCTTTTCAATCCCTCCTAGCCTTACTAGGGAGATGTCACTGAAGACTCAGCAGCACTGTCCTCATGTCAATTCTCAGAAAATTCCAGCAAAGAGCACCCTGGAATCTGCAAGGAAGTGTCTCATTTTAGCCATTAAATACCTTCACTCTCCCCCTACTCCCAACATTTCTAATTATAATTTATTTGGACAACTGTGTAACATCTATACCTGCTTCATAGTTAACCAGACTTCCAGGCAAACAAACCTGTGCCCACAGGCAGGACATTTCAAAGCTCACCTAACCCCAAACCTACATTGAGAAGCATTAGATTTGGTTCATTTACACATTTTCAGTCACTCTTGTGTCTAAAGAAGCCCAAAGCCCTGGTCTCCAGTCTGGAGGCACGCATATTTCACATAGCTCAGGGGGATGTTTGTTTAAGCAGCCTGTCAGGAGTCAATGAAGTTCAGCAAGCTCCAGTAAGAAACTCAAGAAAAGAAGTTCAAAGAAGGCCTGCTTCCTGTTCTTGCCCTCCTTAGTTTGCTGCCCCAAAGAAAGGCAAGTCCACATAGTTCTGGCTGCCAAGTGTCCTTTTGCCTTGTCTCTGGCTCACTAGCTGGCCACAGATAGAAATGCAGTCAGTTCACTGACAGCATTGCTGCGTACAGGTCAGGTTCAACAAGGTGCTGGCGCAAAGACCTTCTATATGATGTGAGTGAAGCCAGCCACAGGGAAGAGGTGCCTTATTTGTGTGAAGCACATAGTGGCTTCGCGTAAACAGCAGGGGCACCTATATTAAAACCCTCTTTCTGAATGAGCTTCACTTTCCCCTTCTTAACTTACAGGGCACTTGGGGTATAAATATATTGCAGCTAATGAGTGGACAGACTCTTCTTAACCTATCTTGATAAAAAAGCAGAGAATCACCTCAGCATTGAAACTGCCATATCTGATCTTTATGCAGTTCCTCCACATTTATGCTCAGAGATGGGCTGGGGAACCAGTGACATAAGCACAGCCTTCTCCTCCTTGTGTTGAGCCTAAACACAGCCTTAATGAACAGCAAATTAAGACACTGGCAGTTGCAACCTTAAATAGGAAAGTAGAGAGGTTCTCCTTATCACGTTCTGTTCAGGAAACTGTAATAGAACAAGCCAACAAGCAGGCATTGCCTGTCCCTGTAAAGATTTCCTGGAACTCACTGGGCAAACAAAAGTCCAAATATTTAATTTCTGCAGGGCACTGATCAGGAAAAATGTTTCACTCCATGGTGGATTTTGCTTCTGTAGTGAGTGGAAAAGGAAAGACTACATATATTAGAGTTCTAAGCAATAGAAACTGAAGGTTGCAGGTTTGATATCGCTAAATACCGTGAGGAAATGTAAACCCAAGTTGTGTGAACTGATAGTCATTCTCTAAACTAACCCTAGCCCCAGGAATAGCTGTTAACAGCCTCACCTCCTCTTTCTAATCATGACACATATTTGTGCTTGCCAAGGAAGAGAGGGAAATGGCTCTGTTTAAAAAGGAAACCTGAACAGGTTGAAGGGTGGAAAGTCTGCTTCCCTCAAGTATAGCTCAGCGGATGAGTTGGGTTTCTTACCAGGATAGGTCTGTAGAGGCTGGCAATGCCATTCTCCAATACCACGACCATAGCAATAGCACTGGTATCTGACACCATGGACATACTTCTCCCATGAATCTCCAATTTGGTAGAAGGTACGGGTCTCTGAATCCTGGCACTGATCTAAAGGCACAAAAGAGACAATTAACCACTGCACATTACAGAAACTGCAGTGAAAATCTATACCAAAAACAGAAGAGTAAATCATGAGACTTTTAGGCAAATAAATGTTTATTTGCAAGTATAATTACATAAACAGAAAGTGGCAACAGAAATTGAATCTCAGATCAAAGTTCTTGATGTATCACTGCATGTGTTAAGTTAGCTACTAGGAAGCTAATTCAGCTTTGATGCATTTCTTCAGATACTGTTAGGTACAAGCTGTTCACCTGGAAAACTTCCCAGGGAAGTCACTGAGGTGTTCCTTCAAGAAATGATTTAGTCTGCACTGTCTATTGTGAAGCCCAGCTCTGCTGCAGTCCATCTCTCATCCAAAGCTAAACCATGCTGCTCTCAAGGAAATCAATGGCAAAATTCCTACTGGCTTGAGCAGTAAAATAAAAAACTTTATAAATAGGAACTCCCCCATTAGTTTTAGCAGAGTCTTTCCCGCTTTACCATTGCATAAACCAAAGGAGGGCAGATCAAATCCTGAAATCAGCTTAACTAGTGTAAATGCAACACAGTGCAAGCACTTGGGTACACTTTCTAGTCCGACTTATGCCTGTGTTTCTGGCTCATTGGAAATGTACAGTGAGAACTAGCATTAGGCTTGCTTGGATAAACAGAAGCCTTTTTTAGAGTGAAACAACAAAATTGAACTGATTGCGCTTTCACAGATAGCTGAAATCATTCCCCCTCCTCTTCTTCCAAAGTAGTAATTTTCAGGAGCTTTACAATCCAAGTTTCTCCAGTAAACCTGTACAGATATTACTGTAAATAAATCAGATTTTCTTGGAAATAGTTTGAAGTTCTCTTGAGTTTAGTAATTGCAAGCCAAACAGCTAGGTCTTATCTTCCAATCAAGGTTCACCAGAGAAGGGGGGAGGCAGAAGAGATTAAATCTCCCCATTCCTGCAGAGAACCATGATGGTTTAGCTGACCTCCAGAGTGCTATTAACACATATTCTCATCCTGAGCCTTCTCTTTGCCAGAATAAACAACAGCCAAAAAAATCAATTTAGTCCAAAGTAATTTAATATATGCTGGTGCTCCTCTCTCAGTTCAATGAGGAAACCTAAAGATTTTTGGATAGAGAAAGAAAACTGATCCTAGCATCAGTGTCTAGCTGCATATTGTTTTATCAGCATTCACTCTGAGAGCCCTGCCTGCTTGACCAACAGCTCAGGTACAAGAATTTGGCCAAATCACCCAGCCTAGGGCCAAAGCGCCCTGTTATCACAACCTTGAGAGGTATGTTGCCATGATCCATTACAACTGCATCATTACTGACTTCTTCTGTAGCATGTCTGATAACTCAAGCTTATGTCCTTAAAACTACAAATGCCCTCCAGCATATCCAGTGGTACTTCTAGTTTTGCAGTTGTGCAATTCAGATCAGAAAGTGGGCAAAGACTGAGCAGAAACACACACACCAGTTTCACCGTACCATAATCACTTTCTACATAGCCACAGAGTGCATTTGGCATGTGGGAACAGCTGGTGACTTACCAACAGGATCGCATTTCCATCTCCCCCGGCCCTGGCCAAAGCATGTGCAGTTCAACATGTGCCCCTCATCATGACGCTTGTGGAAGGTCTGGTTCACATCATAGGTAATACCATCCACAATGCACTGGTCTGTTTGAGAAAGAGCAGAGACAGTTTGTCAGCAAGAGCTCTAAGCATTAAGACAGAATCCTTCTGCTTGGCACATTGTCCCCTCCTCCTGATCAGCTTATACAGACTGATCATGACAAGCTCCATTCAAGCGAAAGGTCGCCCTCCTAGTATCTGTAACCATCACAGGTTAGGGCTGCATACACACCACAGCTCCCAATTTCATTTATCAGCAGTGTGCAAACAAGCAATGCTGGCAGAAAAGAGGTCTGTAGGGTGCAGTCCAAAGTACTGGATGTTACTCAAACTACAGAACTGTCTGATTTTTCCTTTTGACAGATTCCACATATGAAAGAAAATCTAAACCAGCACACTAACTCTCTTACTGCCTCCTCTGAGGTGTGAGAGAGGTGTGTGAGATCATCAGAGCTACCCGTGGAGAAAAGGGCTACTCCACATTTACAAAGATACCAAAAAGAATAACAAACATCCTCACACTGTTACTCTGATGGGTATCTTTGCTACACTTTGTAGTAACCTGAAGATAGGAGCAGATGTATTACACATCCGAGATGCTAGTGGTGATTACAAATCTACTATTCACTCAAAACACAGTAAACAGACTCCATGCTTGGGTACCATGGTGTCAGCCTATTAGGTTCAATGGCAACACGTGAACCTGTGATCTGGCCCAGAATTCCTGACACCAGTCTAATCACAGCAAGGAACAGAAAGACAAAACAAACATGCAAACCACCCCAGAAGCATGTTGTTTTGTTAACTGGGACCCAAGAGACGCAAGTTCAGTTCCGGAGTTAATCACAGACCATCTGTCCTTGGGGAAGTAACTCAGTTAATTCCAGGCTTTCATTCTCCATCATACTTTCCCACACCACGGGTATGGCGTCAGGATAAACCAAGCAGCTCAGACCCTCCTATGGGTGCCAAAGACCTTCTCTGGCTGCTATGTTTAAACAGCTCTACTTGGATAACCTTTGCCTTTTGAAAAAGCAAAGTATCTCCACCCTCCTCATCAAGAAAGACCACTTTAACTCCAGAATGGAGCTGTAGAGAACTAGCTGTGTATGTGGAAAAAGGAGTTTCACAGACCAGAACTTTTAGCAGTACATTTCCCATTGCTGTGAAGGAAACACATTAATAAAACCCTCCCAAAGCCCTTGAGTGAGCTTTTTCCTATAAATTATATCCCATTTCACCAGTGGTGTTAAGAATCCTTTCTTGGCTGCTTGACAGCAACCCCCCTGCCTTTTCCAGACATGAAGCCAATGCTATGAGCTAGCTGTAGGATGATCAAATGTCTGTGCTTTTAAGTTTTCTTTTTTTGGTATTGCTTAAGCATTTCTCCACTTGGACCACTCATATAAATAAGTAAATAAATAAGAGTAATCTCAGTGCTGTCCTGCCAACTTCTCATATAGATTAGCCAGCAAAGGGCTAATCCAGTACAGAGAAATTGAAAATTTTACTGCAGAACAATAAAACAGAGCAGTTCTACATTCAAACTTCAGACTAGTCTGGAGTTCTGTCTGTTCCTGAGTGGGGGAAGTGCCTCTACCAAGCTCTCCATAAAGTCCCAGTGGTTCTGATCCCTAAACATAGACAAAAGGGGGTAGAGATACTTGCTGACCAAGTTAACCAAGTTTTGTCTCCACTTGCTAGCCTGCAAAAGCTGAAATAGCATTTTCCAGCACATAAACAAGACAGGAACTTTGCTCTTGTGATTCACTTTCTACTCCAAAGAAAAGCTCAATATATAGTTCTTGAGCTTGGGCTGAAACTCACAATGATGGAAAAGAAAACCAATTTATCCCACCACCAAACACTAAAGTGTTGACATCAACATGAGAATCAGTACCTCTGAGTTGTGAATAGGCAATGCATGTCCATTCTCCACGGCCATTTCCTACGCAAGTACATCTCATCATATGGCCCATATCGTGCTGTTTATCCCACTGGTCTCCAACACGGTACATGACACCATCGTTGGTTGTGCAGATTTCTTCATGGGCTGGTTGAGAAGAAAGCAAGAGGATACTTTATGTGGCCAGAATTAACAAGATCTTGAGGGCTTAGACCATTTGCAATGCCCCTTCATACTGTGTAGTGGTTTCTGCATCTTAACAAGGAAGCTTTAGGCACTCACTCAATTTCAAATAACATTTTTGCTGGATGATGACATTCTCTAAGTGCAGATTCCTTGTAGGGGCTCATTCATTTTAATTCTCATTTGAAAGTTACTAGAAATAGCTTCTGTACTATGTCCAAGAGGTGCTACATGAAAGAATCAGCTCTTGTTACATCCATGCCTTTATATGAACACAGCCATCTGAAGACTCATGTGTTCCACAAGCTGTTTCAGGACTCAGATGCTACACAGCCATTAGTTAACAAAAGCCTTTCATTTAAGAATTGGCAGTAACATTCCCTCCCACATGTCCCCTTATGGCATCACATAGATAAGCATGAACTGAGGAATGGACCACAATATTGATTTTGAATTACTGCCATTTTCAGGGTAACACACTGATACTGTAAGTACAGACTTACTCCTAATCACAGATCAGGCAAAAGGAAGTGATGAGCCATGAAGGAGAATCTTTAGTAGGTGAAGGATAAAAACCTCACTTGCTACAAAACTCTGCAATGGATCTACACCAGTTTACACTAGCTGAGAAGTCTGCCTACCACTGACTTGTAGCAAAGAAGTAATGAAAATTGCATTCTCCTGGCACTGCCTAGGTCTGTACTAGAGGTGATCAGTAGGGAAAAAGGACAAAATGAAACTTCAGAAATGTCTTAAAGGATTCTGGGTTGGAATGCAGCTCATTGGAAGTCATCAATAACTGACCAACGACAGACAGCTCTTTACTTTCCACCTCAAAGAACCACTTATAGGTACTCCATAATCCCTTTATGGTTCTCAGCCTTACCAGCCATAGGGCAGAACCCAAACTTCTGGTCAGCATCATAGTTCTCAGTGGTTCCACACCACTTCATGTTGTCTCTCCGTCCCTCAGAAGTACAGTCAGTGTAGTTGCGGTTGTTGTACAGGAAGGGGAAGTGGCACAGAGCACCGTTGGAATTGCCACCACGTGTCTGGACCAAAACTGTACAAAAGTGAAAAGAAAACAGATGCAAATGAAGCCTGCACTCTCCCTTAGCGTGCATGGAAAAGCTTGGAAAGCAAACAACCAGAACTACTTTTTCCCATGTGTACCCTGTATATTATTCACAGGCCTCTTTTCTTGGCTTTAATTAATTCAGATCTGGAAACATAAGCCTTGCACAAGGTCAGCTCAGTTCAAACATTGCTTTGGAAGAAGTTATGGAGCCAGCCATGGGAATTCCTAGGGAATAGCAAAACCCAAAGCTTACTGTGTTTGGGAAGTAGCTTTGTAGACCCTTTGTGCCAAGGTCTAGGGAATCAAATAAACTCTCAGTTCTCAGCATACCTGTGTTATCTCACTGAGGCTATTACCCAGTTGTGCCCTTTGGCTTAAAGCAAAGCTTTAGCCCTTAGGAGAGGGTTACAATTCAGTTATGTACAACAGGACAAGTCAAAACCTCTCTGCAGGTTAGAAGCTTCACGTTTTGCAACCAGCAGTGGAAAGAGAGCCGTAATCTACCTGAACTACTCACCTCTTGAGCAACTCTGCTTTACAGATAGTGGAAAACAAGGAGGCTTTTGTTGAGGTCTTTCTATATTGATATTTTTCATTCCCCACAGTATAGCACAAGAAGCCTCACTAAAACAAGAATGCGTGCAGAGACAGGGACAGGGTTTGGGTTGTTTTGGGGTTGTTTTTTTTCTTAAGAAAGAATATTGTGTGTACGTACTGCAGAGGAAGTCTTGACTTTTATTAGAAAAAACAGCTGAAGTAGAAGAGAGTTAATAGAAAAAATAAATTTACACAGTGTAAGAAGTGGTATTTTCATGTGGGAATGTGAAAAATTCTCTCCAAGGTCAGATCCCAGAGGAGCTGCCTGGATTATGTTCCACGGATGTCTGATGGGTTTCCCAGGAAGTGCAACCACACAGGTAGATCTGTGCTGTGAAGGGAACACTAACCATCCACAGACAAGAGGGAATGCTGCCGCATTAGTCATGCACCAGCTCTTGATCAGTAATCACAAATCACATTAAGATTACTGCTATATATGGCAACCTGGCTAGATAGTCAGAACAGAGGGAGTGACAAGGGACTGCACAAACTGTTCTCCATGGATAACCTCTTCTTCCCAGCCTAATATGGGCATTGCTTTAGCAATTCAGCCAAGCAAACCCAAAGTCTAAGCATCCTTCGAGACAAAGCTCTACCCTGACTAGGTACTCCCAGTCTAAGGTCAGCTTAGAGGAGACAGAGCAGGACTCAAAGGATACACTTGTATCACCCTGATCACCCCCAAAAGAAGCCAAGAGCACAAAAATGCCCTGGCACCAGGCAGCCCTTCATTCACAGGACTGCCTTGCTACTGAGGCATGCCTAGAGTCCCTCCAGGCTGCAAGAATTGTTCAGGCAATCTGTCCCTATGTTATCTGCTCCTTCATCTATCTGTGCACAAGGGTCATGTGCATGTGAAGATCCTCTGAGAAGAACTTACCATTCTGCTCAGTACAGAAGGAATATCTCCTGTCCTGCTCGAAGTTGGAAGTGGTGCTGCACCAGAGGTGCCCATCCGTGCGGCCTTCGGTGGTGCAGGAGTAGAAAGTCCTTCCATCATAAGTGAAAGGCAGAACACAGGCTTCTCCATCAGAATTGCCACCATAAGTTTGGGTCACGGCTTTAAAACAAGCAGACCAAAGCATTAGATTCTGCCTTAAAGCAGTCCCCAAACCTTATGGCTCTAAATCAGCAATAGCCCCTCTAAGCCAAGTCACTGGCTGCTGCAAACCCACACTGACTGCCGTGGATCTGGGCCAATATACACCAACAGATGACTTAGCTCTACAGCTGTGTCATTCTTTTACATTCTTTTCCAAACATACATTATTACAGCTTGATTTGAATAGTTATTAATGCTGCTCCCCAAGGGCTCTCTTTTCCCTCAGCATGTTATATATAACTCACTGGGAAATGTTTCTGCCCTACAGAACCAGGCTTTAAATAACCAAAACAACTGTTTTTTTCCCCCCTTACACCTTTCTCCAGCAGGTCTTCTTCAGAAGACAGTTCTGATACACACACAAAAGGATTCTACTTCAAAATAAACCATCAGGGCAATTGTCTTGAGATCTCACTGAACTAAACAGACACTAAATGCAAACTCATACCTATTTCCTGGCAGCTGACTCCATTGCCCAGGCAGGTACAAAGCATTTGCTGGCTGCCCTGTGTCTTGAGCCACTGCATACCCACAGAGTACACCACTCCATTATCAGTTATGCACTGGCCATATGGCTGAGGCTGGGGCTGTTGAGGCTGGGGCTGGTACAACGCAGTCTGCACATTTGTGAAGCTAGGAGAGCCAGATCCTGCACCAGAACACAGGAGAGAAGTGAGACATGACATGCAAAGCTAAAGAACAGAATGTTTCCATTAAATGCTGAGCTAATAAAACCTTAGGCACTCCATCATATCGAAGACACAACTCTATTAGCTTCCCTAGACACATTTTAGTTATTCCACTTAGCAAACTACAAAGTTAAAAGAACTCCCACTTCTGTTAATGACAGCCTCTGGTTTCTGCCTCTGCAGAGTGCCTTTAGAGAGGATTAAGAGTCAATTGCTTTTCACAGGAATATTTTCTTAATTTCATTGAAAGAAATGTAGAATAGAAAAATCAAAGTCAGCGACAAGACAATAAAAAATTACCAAGAAGCAGGGAGAGAAAGCAAGAAGGATTGATTCGGAATTTTTCATTGAAAAAGAAAAATAAACCACAAATGTATTCCTTTACTCTGGGATTCTTACACTCCGAATCAAAGTCTTTGGCTCATTATCGTTTGGAATAATACTGAGAGACAAAGAGGTTTGTTGTCTACATTATGGAAATTTTTGCTAATGATTCCCACAGGCATCTTCATACATTCAGCTCTGCTGAAACAGGGGAAATAATAATGGAAAAAAAATACTGGCACCTTGAAGCTTTGTGTATTCTGAAGTTCAGACCTTCTGAGAGTCTGAAGTTAATCTGCTGGTACCACACAGTTAAAGGTCATTTACCAAGAAAAATTTAGTGTAGGTACTGCAGGAAAACAGAGAAGCTTTACATTGCGTTCACCAATAGGAAACCTAGATCCTTAAAATGGCAAAAAAATCATTTAAAAGCTGAAGACTCTAATGAACCTTGGGCAAAAAATATGTGCTACGTATAAACTAGGTAATATTTCATACCAAACTTACAAGCTATCTAAAGAACGTGTATTAAATAGCATTATACACGTTCCTTGACATTTCTGGTTTTTAAAGCTCAACCTTTACTAGGTGTATTTATCTTGTCAAAGAAACCAGATGGTCTCAGTGGAGTTTAAATTAAGGACATTTCAAGAAAGTTACCCTGAGGCAAATACATAAAGTTCAAATATCAACTTGACTTGCCCTGCTTCCAATACAAAGCTGATACAGAGTTCCTGTGTATGCAGGGCCTTAGAAGTGATTTACTGCTCTGTGGCTGTGCAGGCAATCACATCTGTATGTGCAAGTCCCATTTGTGCACAGAAACAAAGTATAAATTATCTACTCATGCACAAACAAGGAGCATTTCCTGAACTCTGACCCTTTGCTGCTGATCTTTCCTGGACAAGACCTCTAAAATCCCTAACTTAGGATGGCACAATTCAACTCCAAGTCTTAGCCATTCAAATTGTGCTTTCCCTTGTCCCTTCCCCTTCCTTACACACTACGATGCCCCACTTACCAGTGCTAGTCGTATGCAGGGATGTGTGTCGTTCACATTTCCATTCACCTCTGCCATTACCAGTACAGATGCACTGAAGCAAGTTTCCACGGTTATCCTTCTTGCTCCAGGTATCTCCAATTCTGTAGGAGGTCTTGGTGTCATGGTCATTGCACCGATCTGTATAGGAACATGACTGTTAGTTCTGCATTGAACGACTTCACACCGTGCAATTTATAGTACTTAACCACCAATACCTTCAAACGAGCTGATCATTTAAAGCCTTTATTGAAAGCCCACCTCATTTTTTGCAGCTCACCATTACAAGTCTTATATGCACTAAAGCCTGCATTAAACTGCATAGGCTGAGAGCATCTGAAAATCCTTATGCTTTAGTCTAAGGGAAAGTTCCTATTTATTTCCAAAACTCTGTGGCTGTTGTCAAAATCAGTGTCGTAACATTTCAGTGTGAATATGTTAAGCTATGTGCAAAATCAATGTGAAAAAGCACATTCTGGATTGAAAACCTTCCTGCTAATTACTTTTAAAGCTATTTTAGGCCCATTCTATCTAGCATACACCTTTAAAGCTTAAATATGGTTTAATGTCATTTTTTTGGTTTTTTTTTTAAACCAGAAATCTTTGTAGCTGGATAATTTCATACTATACACAGTTCAAGTTTGGGAATCTACTTCAGTTGGAGGAAACTAAAGCCTACTTGAGGGCAATATGTTAAATTCCATTTCTTCCAACAGAAGTGTGCATGAAGCTCCAGGAAAGTTAACATAAGCTGCTCATGTCATACGAGGAATATTAGATTTTCTAAATCTCCCTGCTGTCTTTAATAACCACAACCCCTGATGAATTGAGTAAATGGGTTCAAAGGACAGCATAACAAACTACTTTTGTCTTGATGCCAGATCCATGTGGATTAACTAGTTGTACTTCCATTACAACATTTTACCTTCTTATTCAAAAGCAACTTGATACAGTGGCTCAAATATAATCATGGATCAATGAACATGGATTTATGAAGAACTGTGGAAGGGCATCATACCAGATTGCCCCTGAAAGAGCACATGAAATAGAATATGAATGTGGAAAGCAAGTTACTGATTTGCAGTACTTAAAATTACCGCAAATAGAGCATTTGCCAGAAGAGTGGTAAATTGGTGAAGTATTCAAAATGTAATTTTGCAAATGTGAAAAAAACCTGTCTTATGGAGCTGATTCTCTAAGACAATGAGAAGCTGAAATGTCCCCTAAGAAATCAGCTGTGATTCTGGAAAAGTCTGGCCATAAAAGATATATAACTGCAGCACATATTGAAGTGTAATCATAGAATCATAGAATAGTTAGGGTTGGAAAGGACCTTAAGGTCATCTAGTTCCAAACCCCCTCCATGGTCAGGGATGCCTCACACTAGACCGTGTCGCCCAAGACTCTGTCCAACATGGCCTTGTATTACCCCTTTGTGGGTTATAGCTATCATTTTACATACATAAATTTGAATTTCTCCATTTGATTGTATTTGAAAACAAAATGAAAAATGAACAGGTCATTATATTGCAATTTCCCCTACAATACAACAGTGCAGACCTGAGTTATAGGAGGAAAGATACTGCCAAATAATTTTTATTAGTAATAGTAACTCCTCCAAAATTCACAAACAACACATTCTGGTTTATTCATCCCTAGTTCACACTTAATGATTTTTCCCCATGTGTTTTTAGGCAAACTTAATATTGCCAAGGCTGGTTTGACTTTTATAGCTTATTTCTTGACCAAGTCTCTCCAGATCTTCAGTTTTAATCCCAATCCTCCTTAAGTGTTCTAGTTCTTTAGAGATCTGCTGTTTATATCAGCTGAAAGCCGTTATCCATGTGCCCCGAGGCAACTGAATACTAGGCAATTTAAATGCTGCAGAAGCATTACCAAACCTTGCATGACAAAAGTGCAAGGTACAAAGTTGAACTTTCTTGAGGCAACTGGTGTAAAGCATGATAGCTCCACAGCAGAGCTTGCCCCTAGCAGAACTGGAACAGAAGGTGAATAAACAAGAGAGATTTTGGGTTTTAAAAGCCCTGTTTGCTTTGCAAATACAAATAAAATGGAATATTTAATTTAGGGTAATGTCCTTCAGTGATGTAAAAAGTAAAGCAGTCACCTGCCCCGCTGAAGCACGTTTACACAGAAGACAAAATGGCGGTAAAAACTAACAAGCAAGACAGTAGAGCAGGCAAGACAAAACCTGTTTCAGCTAACATATATATTGAATGGCAACAAAGAGAAGAAACAAGACAACATTTCAACCTGACAGATCCCGCTGTTGGAGTAGATAACTAATTCTCCCTGAGGAGAAACTGCTTCAGAAATGAAGTCAAACTCCACCATTTCGCAGACCAAGCAGTTTTCCTGACAGGAATCCTGGGAGATGCACAGCTGTGACTCACCTGGCTGCGGATTTCTCACACCTTTCTCTCTAAATCAGGTTAAAACCCCCAATAATCCCGCCACAGACCACCAGCTCCCCAGCATGTCCCCACATCGCAAATGGGACAAGCAAATGCTCCTCTCACCTCAGGGGGGTCTATTTTCCCTGTTTCTCAGAGGCAGCCACCCCTCTACAACCATAGTTGTAGAAAAAGGAAGATGTTTTCTTTTTGATGCAGGACAGAGTTGAAAACTCAGGATAAATGAAAAGGAGCAGGGGCCAGGGGCCAGCCCAGCACTTACTTCTGGAGGTGCAGGTGATGCGGCCGCTGCCCTCCCCCAGGCAGGTACAGTCCACCATCATCCAGCCCTGGTAGGGTTTCTCCCAGGTCTCACCAACCACATAGGATGTCCCGGCTGTGTTGTCGTAGCACCTTTCGGCTGTGAGAGGGAAAGCGGGTAAGAGTCCACCCAGAGGCATTCCACACTGGGATGCATCAGGGAAGACAAGGAGGAAGAAGCCATCCACCCTCACTGAGCTGGGGGAGAAGAAGGGAGCCGCCACCTACCCACAGGCTTGCAGGTCCACTCGCCCTTCCCGTTGCCCAGGCACACACACTCCAGCATGTAGCCCCCGGTCTCGTGGGGCCGGCGCCAGGTATCACCGATCTTGTAGGACTGGCCGCCCTCATGGCAGCGATCTGCAGCAGAGAAAGGGGAGCTGAGGTGAAGGACCACACCAGGGATAGCAGTGTGGTGACAGCATAAGGGCTGCCCGGCCAGCGTGGAGGGTTCAGCTGGGGCAGAGATATGGGGCAGTGAGGAGGAGGAGTGGGGTAGCCACGGCTGTCCCACCTCCAGCCTGCAGAATGGCGCTTGACGTTTTCCATAGGCACCCACCATTTTCTGAGCCTCAGGTCCTATCCTCTCTCCTCAGCTAACCCCTTCCATGTTTCAAACCACAGCCAAGACCTGGCTGGTGAAAGGGGAATGTCACGGCCTGAGGAGGTGCTGTTTCTCCCTCAGCCTGAGGGCTGGTGAGGGAGGGTTTGCCTCCACCTTGTTCTCAGTGGTACCTCTTGGGTTTAGAGCTCTGTGTCCATCCCTATACAGCGTGTAGGAGGTGCTTGGTGTGATACCCCAGTCAGACATTGGTCCTTTTGGATTTGGAAGTGCCACCCTTTGGAAAGGCAGATTCCCAGCCTGCCACTGCCCACAGCCCTGAGGCGCAGGCTCAGGCAGGGAAGCATGGAGAAAGGCAGTTTGCAAACACAGGGTTTTCTTCAAAGAAGACAAAAAAAGGAGGAACATATATCCAGTCATTTATTAGGAGCCACTAAAATGTTTCATTGGCTCATTTAGGAAAGCAGGGAATCTAAGAGTTACAAAGATTGATTCGAAGCCAGTTGCAGTCAGTGAGACCCTCCAGTGAGCTCTAAACCAGGCTGATGATGAGGAAACGAGACTGCTTTTATGTTTGCAATTTCCTTGCTGACTTTCTTTTCTTACAACACTTATCATCCCTGCCCAAAAAGGCCATTAAATTCAGAAGGGCTTCAACTCTACTTGTTAAATTCAATACATTTTGTCCATGCCATAATGATGGCTGGCTTCCGAGTCCTCTGTGGCAGTGCTGCTATGATCAGAATGTGTGTTTTAAAACAAGAAACTGGGTACTTTTAAGAACATGACTTTTCTCAAAAGTGCCTTGGGGACTTTGAAATCTCAGTGTCCTGACCCACAGTGATCTACATCTGTGCTCACAGAAAGTCTAATTGTGAACTGAAGGGAAATGGTGAACAATTCACTGACTCAGTATGGAAAGGATTCCATACAGAGACGTGAAAGGCAAAGCTGGGGATAAAGAATCAAGGGAAGAGAAGGAACAAGATGAAGGTAGGGGGCCAGCTGGCAAAATGGAATTGCAGAAACACATTGAGCTGGTGTCTGGATGTCAAATCCCAGTTCCATTAGGGACAAGCCTTGGCATGCTTGTCACCAGCTGCAGAGCAGACCCTCACTTGGTTTTTTTCCCAGTCAAAAAGACTGTTTTCATAAACTCACCTGTGAAGATGTAACACACTCTTGTATACAGTAAATGTACTAACCTGTATGGCTGGACACTAACAGGAATTTTTGGCCTATGTTTTTACACAGAGCTCTTTACCTCTTGAATAAAAGAGGAATTTGGTTGTGCAACTGTCTGTACATGGGGCAAGGATTTTCAATTCCAAGATTTTAACAGTCTTTGGATTAAAACCCCCACATATTCACTACTGGGCATTGGGAACACTGTCTAAGTTGCTCTGGAAAACATGATACTAAGGAACAATAGGTCTAGTAATAGGCTCTTAGTTACATACTGGCAATGGTGCAGCTGATTCTCCCACGTCCAGCTCCAATGCAAGTACAGTCCCAGATCATGGAGTCCTTGGGGCGCTCATAAGTCTCCCCTACTCTGTAAGTGGATCCAGTGTATTTGTCGAAACAAGTTTCTTCAGCTGTGAGGGGAGAAAAATCAGCTCCATGTAACCATGCCAGTAACACACACAGTCAACAGAAACACACATTCCTCACCTCCTCACACAGATGCTTTTTTTTTTCCCTGGGAAAAAATGCATCTCAATCTCCTATTTCTTCCTGGGATGGAACAGCAGAGAGGAAGTTGGGTGAAATTCACCCCTTCAAGGTCCCCATGATGCTGAATAGCCCATCTTCCCTCTCCCAGAGGGCAAGAAGTTGAGTGTGGCACGCATGCCCTGAAAAGATCAATCCCAGCTGTTTGAAGTGCAACAGAACCAAGGTCAGGAGGGAACAAACATCCCATAGAAGCTGTGTGCTTTGTCATGTTAATCCTCATTCAGACTTGGCAAAAGATAAAGTATATTAATCCCAAAATCTACAGCAGTCCCGAAGTCAACAGCACTACTTGTGAATTGTTCACACTCGTGCATGAGTAATTGATTACTGAATCATTATGTCAATGCTGCCACCAAACTTTGAGATCTGCAACAGAACAACCTTCTTCACCTCTGGACAGATAAAGTTAACTGTGTCATACAGGAAACTTGCTATTAGACTGTAAAGCTGTAAAACCTGGGAATCCTTGCAGGGGAAGGAAAGGTAAATTAAATTCTCTTTTATGGAGGAGTAAGGAGACTGAGTACTCCTTAAAATACTCTAGCTGTGAGGCAGGCAGCACACAAGCCTTGCAAAACAGATTGCTGGGACTCTCCCACCTGTCTTACATGAACACTATCAGCCAAGAACCAGTTTTTCTCTCTCATATCTCTAGAGCAACATAAAGGAGTTATGGCAAACTAGTGGCTTCAGACCAATAAATACAGACTGATTGCATCTGATAATCTAAACTACATTGTATCTCAGAGAGATGCATCTTGCATAGAGCTCTTTGTGTTACCTAAGCTTTTTCTGCAGAAGACTAAACAATCTCATTTTACACTCAATTATAGAAAGCTCACAGCAGGGCTGGGGGGCTGTGGAAAGCTGTAAGTTGAAATATTTTTAAACAAGCTGACGACACTGCACAGCTATGGAAAGTTGGGGTGAAGCAATCAAACAGCACAGAGCCAGAGCTGCAAAGTGACTCCAGATTTGAACTTCCCCGTGCGAGTCCAGGAGTCAGTTCAGTTCATTATAAAGAAGAGGCTGGCTCCAAAATTAATGTTTAGATCCAATCCTCCAGAGGGATGAGCGATGTTTGGCTCAGGGTTCTGCTGGCAGGCCCATCACTAATGAAAAGCATTTCTTAAAATCCCAAGCCAGATCTTCAGTGTAATTGAGTGTAGATCCGTTACTGACCCTAAGTACCAAACTTCAGCGGAAAAACCCAGTCTGCCAGTTATAACTCGGTACAAGGCTTAGCTTACTCGGCATCAAAAGCCACGCTGGGGTCTTGGTGCAGACAAAAGAGACCACCAACTTACGTTCAGGCTTGCTTTCGCAGTTAAACCCTCTGCTTCCACCATAGCAGGTACAGACCAGCGTGTTTCCCAGGTAAATGCGCTCCCACTGCTGGTTTATCTGATAGTATCTTCCATTGTCATAACAGGTCTCTGGGCGGGGGGGAAGGCGAAGAAAAGGAGAAGCAGAGAGGGGGAAGAGAAAGAAAAGTTCGACGTTACGGACGGCAGAGGTAAGGGAGCGCAGCGGCACGGCACAGCCAAACCGCGGCTGCACGTGTGCGGTCCCGCCGGGTACCAACGGGCCGAGCCGCGGAGCCAGAGAAAGCCACCTTGGGGTCACCCAGTGGGGCCGGGCCGGGCCCCCCTCCATACCCTGCCCTGCCTGCGGGACCCGGTCCCGGCGCGGTACTCACGCTTGCCCTGCGCGGGAGTGCCCTGAGGTACCGAGGTGGTCTGCGCCTGCCGCCGGCTCTTGACCAACCGCCACGCCACCACCACTAACTGTACCACTCAAAACTATGTGCAACCCACCGCTCTGAAGTACACG